>JANHFT010003526.1:305659-322166 GCA_032467955.1 Pseudoxenodon macrops
TGTTGTTGCTATTCTGGGCAGATGAACATATTTTTCTTATTTAAGTAAGGTCACATTATTTTCCAGGAAAGCATATAGAATCTACATATAGACCCCCAAATTTTAAGAAATTAAACTAATGTGCTTTGCAATATGTTACTTTCTTGCTTTCCTGAAGGAGACAGGCAGGGAATCTAATGGGTGTCGATATTAGGAGCCACATCCTAATATTTGATTCAAAGATTTTTGAGTGCTGTTTCAGAGTTCTGACTAAGAATGTCTACAGCAAGTTTTGTACAAAGATTTTTCTGAGTAAGTTGTAAGTTTGAAAGTTGGTTGATCGTGGTAAAAATAAAATGAAACACGAAATCATTTTTTCCGATATTTAAATCAATATGGGATGTGCACATTTATAAGAACTGCAATTCTCTGACCTTTATGGTATAAAAACATATTCTTGTAACATTTAAACATGTTATGCATGTTATATAAGTTACCAAATGTTTGCCTTATCCAAATACTGTATCAATAATGACTCTAGTTCAATTTTTTGTATAGAATGGAAATAGCAAGAAATTTACAATTTAGCATTTAGCATCAGCAGAATTTGATAACAGTGTTGAAGAATGGATGAGAGGTGGGCTGCCTAGGCTTCATTGAGTTATAAAAATTACAAACCTCACTCCAAACCAAGAGAAACAAAATCCTAACCTCAAATAGATGTGATTCAGCTGCATCTATTTTTCCATCGCCTTCTTCCCATTGCAGCCTGTGTCTCTTTGAAAGCATTGCATCTGAATGTCCAGCCTTCCCATATGAGTTAGCAACGGTACTCAGATTCATCATCAAAAGGCCGTTCTAAGCTTTGTTTACTCTATGTAGATATTCCCAGGAAGAATTGTTATGTAACTGTGCAACCTTCAGCCAAACGTTTTGCTTTCCTATAACAAATGTATTATGGAATTCTTAATTCACTATCAGATTTTGTCCCAAATTCTTGGTCTAAAATATTATTTGCATATTCTGGTCTTCATTAGATAGAATTGCTATCTTTTGAAATACCATAGTAGCAGATTGTTGGGAAACTGTCAACCAGGCTAAAAGGAAAGTCCAAGTGAGGAATTAGCATTGAATCCTTGCATAGCCACATAAGACATAAGCCTGATCTCCCCCTCTCTCCACCACATCCATGAAACCTTATCTGCTTGTTTCCAGAGGAAAGCAAGCAATCTGGGGGGGATTCCTACAATATAAGTAGAAATCAATAAAGTTGCTGACTTAAGCTACTGGTTTGGTTTGGTTTGGTTCGGTTCGGTTCGGATAACAGTTATATATAAAATCATCAAGACTTTGAGAATCAGCATTTTCAAATAGGTGTTAAGAAGAAATAATAACAATAATAACAGCAGTAATAACAATCATTAACAGATCTTCAAATAATGAAGCCAATGTACATACAAATAGTGTTTTCAGTAGGTGTTTTGGTGTATCTAGTAGTACGGTACTTCTAAAATCTGTATTGCTTCCAGATGCTTGATGTGAACATATTTTAAGAGAGGGACCTTTCCAGATTATCTCCTGAACATCATCCCAAATAGTCAGTGCAGATGAACTTTGAAAATCAGAAATTAATCTCAAATGATACAACTATATAGGAAATATATTTAACACTGAATTTAATAGCATTTGACAGATGGACTGCTGATAATATGTCAATAGATTCACTTTGCAAGAAGTACTAGGATTTATACACAGATTCAAAGAGACCTTGTTCATTTCTCTAACATAAATCTAAGAGTTAGTAAAATAATGTATTGAATTTACTTGATCATCCCTGCACATTGTTCATTTGATTGCAGCATTTGAAATAATCATTGCATGAATAAAGAATTACTTATCAAGAAAATGAACACGTTTTATTGGAATATTTCCACTTGAACTGGGGGGGAAAAGCCCATTAAAAAGGAAAGAAAGGACAGGTGTGCTTGGAAAAGTCCTAATGAACAATGAGGTTTCTTAATTCCTTAAATAAATGTAATATAAATGTAAAAGTTGTTTAAACTTTTGAAGAGCTAGGGAAAAACTTTGTGTCTGAGGTCTTCCCAGAAAAATCTATTCAGGAAACAAGGAGAAGCACAAAACTTTGATATAACAAATCTTCAAATCTTATAACTGTCTTAAAGCTTAACCTTTTCCTCAGAACAGGAATAGAATACCCTGAATATAACAATAAGTATGCTTCCTTGGAAAACAGAATTGGGCAGAACTGTAAACTAAACAAAGAACTGAAAGTTTTTGCTTTTGTAGGAAAAATGCCACCAGTATTGGCCAGCAGAACGCTCAGCCAGATATCAATATTTTGTGGTCGATCCTATGGCAGAGTATAATATGCCACAATACATCCTAAGAGAATTCAAGGTCACAGATGCCCGGGTAAGACAACATATTATGAATGTCCTGCATTTTATTGTTATGCGTGTTTGTTTTGCCTTTTAATAGCAGTATTTTCTAACATATCTAGCAATTAAATTTTGTGTCCCAGTTTCTGATCAGTGATAATCATTATCCCCATAGGAATGGAAATATGTTTGGATTCCCAACACACATGGTCAAGAAACTAGTCATATATCATTAGAACTGCAGCCTCCTATCTAAACAGAAAGCAAGAGGCATACTTTCCTAGTTTCAGCTAGTTCATTCTGGGACAGGGGAAGAATTATGCCAGCGTTGGAAACAGAAGGGAGTTGGGGGGAAGGAGAATATGGAACCCCATCTTTGGTTCATCTCAGAAAAGCTAACAAGATGTTGTCAAAAAAATGCATTTATTTCTTCCTTCATATTGCTTTGAGAAAGTATTTTTAAAGCAGCGTCCGCGTAGAAGTAAGTTATAACAGTGACATTAGTAAAAAGAGCAAAAGAATGAGAAACTGTTCTGCCGTATGTAATTTAAGTCAAGATGTTGATCAAAAGCAGTACTCGAGAAGACAATAATCCATAGATGAAGCAAAAATCAATAGGAAAGCAATTCCGTGGTTTTGGGATCTCTACTGATAGCCACCATTTTCTGTGCATGTCAGCCTCGACAGTTTTAACATTAGATATTTGAGAATGACGGCTGAGATCAATTTTAATTTACTGGAACTATGAACTGAGCTATTCTCTCAATAACCTGATCCCAAGTCCTGTCGGACTTTGGACAGTTAAAACTTATTACAGCCAACGCTGAGTTAAATATTTAGAGTTCTTGAGCCTCATCTGCATCTATATCAGGGCTGTCAAACTCGTGGCCGGATGCGTCATGCGCTGGCCATGCCCACACCCAGTTTAGTGAAGGGGTGGGAAGTCCCAATATGTCACGTGACGCTGCCATGACAATGTGAATTGGACACCCTGATCTATATGATTCCGTTGATTCCCGCTGTAGTTTCAATTCCTCCTGGAAGGCAATCCAATACAGAGCATATTTCAGAAGTGTGTTTTGGAGGAAACTACCGAGGCTATACTCCAGATAGTTGCGGATGATTTACAACCAGAGAGAAGCCAGATCACAGCCATTATCTGTAGTTCACCAGACAGTGATGAGTCCAAGAGCATCCCAGAGCTGTGAATCAGGATGTTGATTGTTTAAGGAAAGTGGACCCCTAGGATTTGAACCATTTTAGCCTCTAGGTCTTTCATCTTTTTCAGCATATGTTTTTTTTTCAATCCTATCCCCGATACATATGAAAGAACCTCGCTACTTGTGTTAGACACATAGATGAATAAGTAGAAGTGGACAGGAGTGGACTGAAGCACGTCTCGGATAAGGGAAATAAATTAGACTAGTACTATATTTTAGAAGCCAAATGCCCTGGGATGCAATAAAAATGATCCAGCACTGCCACTACTTAGTGTAAAGGAAGGACGGGCAGCTCTATAAAATTGGGCTTTCTAATCTCAAACGATACAGTTACTGTTTTAAAATGGTCAATATTCAGCTCGAGGCAGTTCATCCATTTCCAAAACACAGAAGTATTTTAGGAAAATGAATAATTCTCATTCATAGTATTTGATCAGCTCAACAGTGTGAAAAAAATATGTAACGTTTAGGTCTGGAAAGAGATTGACTGATTAAAAGGCCTAGTTACTATTCGTCCTTTCCACTGCTTCCCTCAGTGGGGCTTATTTTTCAATATATATTTTTTAGGAATTTTTATCCAAGACCGCAAAGATGTTACTGTTCAGCAACAGCCCTGAGGTCATGTAAGCCTGAAGGTTAATGTGGTGTGATTTAAAATCTGCAGAGCAAATAGCATTCTTAAGGGAAGCTTGACGTGCTTTGCACATTATAATTTGATTCTTGGCATAGCTTATTCCTCAGCTTTCTAATCTGTCTGCAGAGAAGAGCTACAATGCCATGACCCCAACTGGCTAATTTTCATTTTATGTTTCTTATCTTGAAAGGCTAAGTCAAAGGTTCATCCTGATATAAGATTAACTGTATATACACATTTTTATAGACCCTGCTCTAGCCATTTTCAAGCTGTGATTTGTATGTAATACTTCACACTTGATGGCAGGATAAATCCTTACCTTTCTCTATCTCTATCTCTGGAAGCCCTGTAGCAATAATGATGATTAGAGAAACAAACTTACCAGAGTATTCTGCTTGCAAGGACATCCTCAAAATGTTGGTTTCTTTGCCTTAAAAAAAACCCCTAACACTATTATTGTTAATGTAATAATTGCTGTTATCACAGTAATATTACTATTATTTTTAATGTAATTATTATTAATGTAAAGAAGAGGCAGAAGGAATCTCCAGCCACCATTTCAAGCCTAGAGAATAGAGTTTTGGTTGGCAAAAGGAATAAGAAGTAAAGTCCCTTAGCCAAAATCAAGCTTTTGATGTCTATTCATTTCAGTGGAGAGATTTTCACATAGGTGGTTATGTAGAATAAGGCCCCAATAAGTTTAATCAAGGTTGGATTTATTTTCTTAACATTGAAACTTAACATCTACTTCATTCTTTGGTTAAAATAAATGCACATTCAACGTGTTTAAATTAGCTTTGTTTTTTTTTAAAAAAAGGTTGCAGTCCTAATTGCCCTGAAAATAAAATGAAATCAATCTTTTGGACAGACATGCCATTACAAGCTTTTGAAAGTAGTGATTACATATTTTGTAGTGGCAGCTGCAATGGAGGTTTGCAGTGAAGTCAAATCCTTAAAGTCAAATATTTGAGTGTCTTCTGTTATTGAAATTATACAGGAAAATCATTCTGATCGCCTGAAAGATATTGGATGAATACTAAATATTATTAATATGTTGCCCATTGAGCTAATATTTAGGGGGCCACTACAAAGAAAAGTAGTCGTTGATAAAACAAGTTTGCTGGGTTTTAGAGTATGATCATATAGATTGTTGGAAAGCTTTTAAGAACGAGTGAAAAAAATGCCTTCAGCCTCCCATTTGTAATAGCTGTACAGAATAGGGACCACATTTGGAATACATTTTAAGGCATTAGTTTGAAGGATTTAATGAATGAAGCCTTGCAGCCAATGAAAATACCCCTTTTACTCTGTAGAGATGCTCAGTCATCCAGGTCAATTGTCTCAAAAGTGATTTTTTCTTGTCAAAAGGCAGGTGGTGGTGGGAAGGAAGAATTGTATTTCTTGCAGTCAGTTGCAAGAAGTACAATCCTTCCATCGCCTTCTCTCCCCCACTATCCAGTCAGAACCTATTCTTCCATCTCCCATTACCCAGTCTCAATTGTCAGTACCTATCATCTATACCATGGGTCCTCAAATGTGGCCCGCCAAATGCCATTAATCCGGCCCGCACAGAACCATGAGGCTAACCTGCCCACATCGCCCCACCCACCCTTCGGCTAAGCACAGGACTTACCTTCGTGACTCCCGCAGGGTGGAACTGAAAGGTAAGGCCAACAATTTTGGCCTGCAGAGACATTCTGGAGATGGGGGGGTAAAATGCAGGGTATACAGAAGCCCCAGGAAGACAAAAAATGGGCAGAGAGAGACAGAAAGAGAGAGAGAGAGACAAAAGAGAGAGATTTCTCAAGCTCCTTGGGGCTGAGAAGAATTGCTGCCAAACTGAGTTTTCTGAAGTGGACCACTAGACTCCTAACAACTAAAAAAATGATCTAGTAAAAAGAAAAGTCAACCAAAAGAGCAACATGCAAACAAAAACAAATAAAACACCCCCAGCAGCAAAACAAATTAAAGTTTAATTTGTGTGCATTGTTTAATGTACTGTTAAATTGGCTAAGCCCGCCTAATCACATGACCACATAGCCACGCCCACCCAGTCACATGACCACATAGCCACGCCCACCCAGCCGGTCCACCCACCCCCAACAGTCTGAGGGTCCATGAATTGGCCCCCTGTTTAAAAAGTTTGAGGACCCCTGTCCTAAATTAATCCAAAGTGACATCCCAATTTTTCCATTTTCCAATTTCTCATTTATATGGAACAATGTTAGTTTGGAAATCTCCTACTGGAGATGTACATTCAGATAATTGTTCATGGACAAGCAATCTGAGTGTCTTCTTTTTTGTATGCTGAATTTTCCAATAGATTTATTAGGGTTCTTTTATCTCACCTTTATTACTTTATAAGTAACTCAAGGTAGCAAACATACATAACATTCCTTCCTCGTCCTATTTTCCCCACAACAACTAGGATGCTCTTTTCTCTACAACCTTATGTTCCTTTCTGCAGGAAAAAGTCACAAACCACTTTTCAGAATCCATATCCAAACAAGCAGGTAGAAAGTGTAGTGTACTTTTTCAAACTGATGATGTAACCTAGGTGGGTAATTAAATGTCTGCAAGGAAACAACCAAGTTCAGAGAGCACCAAGAACCCCACAGTTTAATCTTGCACTAGTTATTCTCTTCCATCGGTTTGCAAGTTTATCTGCTGGTTGTGAATAGGGATACAACAACTCTGTGAGGTGGGCTGGATGTAGAGAGAGGGATTGATCCAAAGTGACTCAGCTGTCTTTCATGCCTAAAGCGGGACTAGAATTCACCGTTTCCTGATTTCTAACCTGGTGCCTAAACCAGTAGACCAAATTGTGTCTTATTGTAGAAACTGACTATATTTTAGGTTTGCATTTCAAATAAATAGCCTTCTTTCATTGAAAACACACTTCCGCCAATTCAAACTTTTCTTCTTCGTGTTTCTATGTTCCATCCAAACTCCATAAGCAAACTGATTACTATTTTCCACTGCAAAGAAAGATACTCCTCCCTCTCCGGTGGTAAACCTAACAAAGCAAGAAAATACCCCAGGGGGGTTATAGAAATGTAAGCTATTATTCCATGTAATTTTCATTTAATCTATAGCTAACGTTAATGTGCTACAGTGCTTTTGTGCCACAGGCCTAATCACCCTGGTGTTCCGACAAAAAAAAAGATTACTCATGGTATGGTTTGAGGGTATCCTAACTATTTTGCTATCCTATTATTTCTAACTACTCACAACTTCACAAAGGCACTTGCGAGGAAGGCACTTTAAAGCCAAGAATTAAAATGTAATAAATGGAAATTAGTTTTCTCACAGCTGTGTTTATTTCTATGAGCCTGTGGAGAGCCATGGGGAGCGTGCCGCAGAAGCACCATAGGAGTTGAGAGGGTGAGTTTTCATAATCAGTTATTAATGGTAGCTTAATGCTCACAGGCAGACTTCAAGATCCGTGTGCCTCTTACGTCCTGCGTATTTACATTCTTCAACATAGTGGCGTGTACCTCTGCTAAACAATGACTAATCAATTGTGGGAACTGGAGGGCTGATTTGGAAGTGTGTAGAAGCACACAGCAATCCTGTAATGTACTTCCCCTGCCATTGCCTAACATCATATCCTTTCCAGCATCTGGTGAAGCTATTAGTGTTAGTATACTTCCAAGAATTTTCTAATGCCCATCTTTATGTTACTGAATTAATTTTATTCGTTTGTTTGCTTATGTTTATAAGCTGCCTGCTCACTGTTTTGCTTTTGGTTTTAATTGTGATTTTTTTTTTGGTCTGCTTCTTCTTTTTTTAAAAAAAGTTGCTTTTATCTGTACGGCACTGCTATTTTTCTAGTTTCTGTTTCTTTGGAGAGTCTACCTTTTTAGCAATTTGCTCACAGTCTTTTGGCTTGTGCTTTAATTAGACAGAGTAGGAAATAAAGACATGTAAATAAATAGTTAAATAAATACTGCTTTAATGTTGCCTGCCCCCAGTAGAATTCTCACAATTTGACCTGAATTGCCACTAGTATCTTCTAATGCAGGCATATTCAGTGATGTGATAGGAATCACATCCAATGGAATACTTCTTCCTACATGGGGCAAAAAGTAGCAATAGCAATAGCACTTAGACTTATATACCGCTTTAGAGTGCTTTACAGCCCTCTCTAAGTGGTTTACAGAGTCAGCATATTGGCCCCAACAATTTGGGTCCTCATTTTACTGACCTCAGAAGGATGGAAGGCTGAGTTACACCTTGAGCCTGGTGAGATTCGAACTGCCAAATTGCAGGCAGCCAGCAATCAACAGAAGTAGCCTGCAGTACTGCACTCTAACCACTGCGCCACTGTGGCTAATCAAGCATTATTCCTGGGATCATGAGTGCCACCCAAATAAGTGTGCTTTAATTTCCAGAATTCCAAGCCAGTGTGACCAATGCTGAGAATTATGGGAGTTGGAGTTTTCTTGATTGGAAGCCCACCAGTTTGGGAAAGCTTCCCTAGATTTTGGGTCTCCACTATAAAGTTGGATTAATGCTTTCAGTTCCACAGCTGACCCAGGATATTAATATTGAATTAGGTATTAAATTTTTAATGTGAAGGAAAAACTGGAACCCTTTCCAAAAATAAGACAAGGATCTCAACAATAATAAAAATCATTACAATTTCTCAGTTATGTCTACCTTAGATCAATTGTTTATTCCCAGAAATATGCTGGCACTCTCAATACAATTGGGATGATTTAAGTTTTCTGGCTTAATTCCAGGATAGACCATTTCTGTTCATCAATAGAGTTCCACTTAGTTGGAATACACTGGTCAAATTTGTTTCCAGGAAGACAATGAAAAATTCAAAGCTGCCTCTCATGAAAAAGGAATGGCTGTAATCAGATTCTTTCAAGATGTGTGGGCTTCAAAAAAACTGGGGTACACTGTTCAAAATGAAAGCTTACAAAATTGCAACACCTACCCACCTTGTTTGGGGATATTAATCATGGCACTTAAAAAAAACCTCACAGAATTATAAGTCCCCCTATTAATGTGAATAGAAGGAGAGAAGAAAAAGAAACAAAGTACGTCCTGATTTATGACCCCAACTGAGCCCAAAATTTCCACTGCTAAGTAAGACAGTTGTTAACTGAGCTTTGTCCCATTTTATGACCTTTCTTCAGAGGTGGGTTCCTACAGGTTCGGACTGGTTCTATGGAACCATTAGTAACTTGGTGGCCTGGTTTGCTAGAACCGGCAGTGATCCAGGCCTGCCATGCCCCCAAGCTGGTTCTCTCAGTGGCACCATAGGCGCTGCCATCTTGTTTTTTGTGTCTGTGCATGTCCAAAAGCTTTTTTTAGTACTGCACATATGGACACAAAGCATGCGTGCAGGGCACATCCCTGAGCGAACCGGCAGTAGCAGGATCCGGAACCCACCCCTGACATGCACATACACAAAAACTTCACAAGAGAGAAGAAAGAACAATGGTGGCAGAAAAGTAAACTCAGAAGGGAACAGAAAGGAAGAAAGGAGCTTCAATCATGCTCTCCAAAGGCCTGGTGAAGAACTGGTCTTGAATTCTCCTCAAAACATCAGCCGAGTGGGAGCTGTTCAAATCTCTGGAGGAACTTCATTCCAGAGGGCAGCTGCTGCTAGGGAGAAAACGGGCATCCAGGCACCCAATAAGAAGGATGTACAGGACATCAAACCTGCCAGATTGAACTAGCTAGGCAGATACTCTGTTTCCCTGAAAATAAGACCTCCCTGGATAATAAGCCCAATCAGGCTTTTGAGTGCATGTGCTAAAATAAGCCATCCCCTGAAAATAAGCCTTCCTCAAAACACAGCAGCAGCCATGAGGTGACCATGCTCGCCACTTACTGAACCTCAAAAATAATAAGACCTCACCGAAATTAATTTCGGGGGTCAAAAGAAAATAAGACCCTGTCTTATTTTCGGGGAAACACGGTATTATTTAAAGATACATTTGGGGGAAGGGGATCCCATTATGTATTTTTTGACAGTGCACATGTCTAATCCTACACATGTCTGCTTGGAAACAGGTTCTACTGAATATCGCATGTATGCCTACACCTGCGATCTGAACTACAGCTTTTTAAGCAATTTCCTAGAACTGAGCTTTATTGGGCTCCGATCTTGACCTGTATGTACGGCTGCAATTCTACAGGCTACCAAATCTGTATGAAGACCCCTAAGATTGCACTGCAAATAGTTTGTTTTTAAACCTCTTTAGAGATTTATATAGACTATTTTTAATTTCCATTTGGTGTAGAACGACTGTGTAGAAAAAGTATTTTAGGGCAGCTTTGTCAGACAAAAAGGTTCTCTCATCTCTCCCTCTCTCTGCTATATAAATTTTATTCATTTTACAGAATGTTCATTTACCATTTTCTTTTTATGTACAGACGAGTGGTTTAAAATCTGTTTTTCCTCTACTAAATTAGTTTTCACTTATGCCGAAAGCTGTTGACTGAATTCACGAATACACAAAGTCTAACCATTTCTTTACATATTCATCATTTCTAAAGCATTTATTATCACCTCAGCTTTACTTCCGACTACGTCTTTGTGCTTTGTACATTAAATGCTTTTGCATTCCCTTGCCTCACTCAGCACATCCACATGAATTATGTTCAAACCTCAGTGAATAGAATGCTGGAGAAATTAATTCTAACATGCTTACTGCTCCCCGTTAAATATCTTTTTAATAACTGATTAAAATGTTCAGCTCCTCAGGAAAGAAGTGTACCTCTTCTTGATTGTCTTGGTGGTCTAAAAGCACCTAATACTTTGAAGTTTGTAAAGGTAATTTCACAAGCCCAACCCACATGGAAAAACAGAGTTGGAGCTAGAATGTTGTTCATTAGGAATATGCAAAGTTCCAATTAAAATTTAAGAAAGGAAAATGGCAAGATATTTTTAATGTATTAATTTAATTTAATTTAATTCAAGGACTCCAAGGAACAAAAATCTCTCTGAATCAACATCAAATCTTTTTTAGTACAAGTGTTTATATTTTTTGATGGAATGGAATGAAAATACCAGGGATGATAGACCCTTTAGGGCACATTAAACATATAGCATTTTAATCAGTAGCTTCAATTTTCTTTAAAATTGAATTACAGTAAAACAGCCAAGGGGCAAGAAGAAACCGAAATATAACAACACTCTTGAAATATATTCAAGGATGCTACCCAGAAGAACGTCAAAATCTGGATTCCTTACAGCAGCATAAGATACTGAGGAGGCAGAAGAGGCAACCATCTTGAGGCCCACAGATACAGTAAACTTATCTTTGCTGCCTTTTGTTTCTCCTCACCTTTAACAGGCCCGATTGTGTGGGGTAGGTTTTCTATATATGGGTTGCAAATATGACAGCAGCGTTAAAAGTTTTCTATGTTTCTTTCTCATCAGGTGTTGTAGTCATCAGGGTTTTGAAGTCTAGTAATTGTAGACCAACTGTAGGCCCCAATGGAAGTCTCAGATGAAAAGCAGTGCAGAAACTAAGAAGAAGCAAGTAAGAGAAGAGCTGACATCTGCTGCTACCACGATCACAACTATCACTACCTCTGGGACTGTTCCCAAATCAACCGTTGCTATCACAACCACTCTCAAATCTAGTGGTTGAGCAGAGGAAAGAAGGGATGTTTTGTGTGACCAAAGAAATAAAAAAAGACCGTTACAGAGCACAGTCCCTCTGCTATTATGGATAAAAAGTGGCCATGTGACTGTCCTCTTTCCTTTCTGCCATCTACCTGGAAGAACACCTGAGCTGTTTTATTATGAGAGGCAGGGCCTCAGAGTTTTGCCTTAGGGCCTAGAGAGCTCTTGTGACCTACAGGATATTACCAAAGTCTATAATTTGATGAATTCAAGATAAATCCTGCTTTTTTTAAAGCAAAAAACAAAAAAATCCAAGGATGAGAAATGGACATCATAGCAGTCTTCAAGGGCCTGTCAAAACAAAATTTTAGCACAGTTACAGGATCACCTCCATCCAATTGTTTCTGCTTGTTCTATAAGATCTGGCGGGATTGGTATGCATCAGAGGCCCCAGAGACATGTTATCAAGTCTGACCTCTGAAACAGCATTTCCCTATATGATCCTGATCCTGCTTTATTTTAGGAAAGTGTTAAAACTATGGCTGTTCTGACAAGCCTTGGGCCAGCAGTTTTGTGAGCCAGCTGAACTATATAGTAATACATTTTGTATGTTCCCAACAGGTGGGAGGGTATATTTCTATTGGTTCCTTATGGGAGGGGGGGAGGGGGAGAGAGAGAGAGAGAGAGAGAGAGAGAGAGAGAGAGAGAGAGAGAGAGAGAGAGAGAGAGAGCGAGAGAGAGAGAGAGAGAGAGAATCAAATATGTCATGGACAACATAATATACAATGTATTTAACTATGCGTTTTAAATTTTCTATATCTCGTCCTGAGTCCTACAATTAGGTAGATTATTAAACACATAGTCCAGCAAAGGACAGAAACTTAAAGAATTAGTGCTGACCCAATGCAGAAAATATTTGACACAACGGATAAGAAATCAGAAAATAGATTAAGGAAGAACAAATAAAATAAGAGTAAATAAAAATAATAAATGTATCTATTAAAAAGGAAACAAAAAACTCAAGGATCAGAATCAATGGACCACTAGATTAAGATAAAATAACATTTATTGTCACTTTTATGTGTACACAATAGTACATATTAAAATGAAATTCTGATGCCCGTTCTCAAAAGACATACATACATACACAAACACACACACGCACACAAGTAGTCCTCGACTTACAACAGTTCATTTAGTGACTATTCAAAGTTACAACGGCAGTGAAAAAAGTGACTTATGATCATTTTTCACAATTATAACCTTTGCAGCATCCCCATGTGATCAAAATTTGAATGCTTGGCAACTGGTTCATACTAATGACCGTTGCAGCGTCCCAGGGTCATGTGATCACCTTTTGTAACCACCTAACAAGCAAAGTCAATGGGGAAGCCAGATTCACTTAACCACCAGGTTACTAACTTATCAACTGCATTTCTTGCCACAGATACATATACATATCACAGTCCATTTTGAATACGTAGCGGGGGAAAAGAGTCTTGAGAGTTAGCAAGGTTGATACTATATGGTACAAAGCTATTACAGAATCTCACCCCCAAATCCCTTGCTTCTATATGGAAGGGAAACTGCCACAAAGAGTCTGCATAACCAGGTTCCCTGAATCACTTCGAAGAATTGATTCAAAGAGGTTGCTTGACAGGTTGGCCCACCCTATAGGCAATTCAGGAAGGATCCATGTTTCAGTAGTGCAAAGGAAATATGCAGATAGGTTTTCTACAAATGAACAGAGAGAGAGAGACAGAGAGACAGAGAAGACATCATATAGACCCTTTCATGTGGTCAATCATGCTTACAGGAAAGATGAAAACAGGAATTAGATCACAGTTGTTGGCTCTACTCCCAATTTCGTGAGTTCAGACAAAGGCCTGATAGGAGGCTGCGCCCTTCTCCATCCACAGAGAGATACTACAAGGTTTGGAGGAAGAGAGGACTCCACCCTCTGATGTCATCCAGCCTCAAGATGTCCTGTGAGGCCATCTGGTCCTCAGGCCAAGACAGTCACTCCACCCTTTTATCTACTATCCTTTCTGTTGGAAGAACACATTTGTCTTAAATATATTTTGAGTCAGCTAACCTATATACGTTTTTTTCCCCTCAGCTTCTTCAAGATTTTCTGAGTGCAATTTTAAATGTAATTTTCTGAGCAGGATAACACATTCTAGATAGAATTAATAAATGTGATAATTTCAGGGCTATTCTTCCCTTTCTCACCAATTTATGTTCTTGCAAAACTTTTATTAGAGTTTAATTAAATATTTTATTATATATAATAGCTGCCTTGCAAATGTATGCTAGTGTCAGTAACAATACTGTCATAAATCACTTTATATACAAGTATTATGTTAATAAAATTGCTAATTCAGGATTTTCAAAACATATGAAACTGAAATGAATTCCTCAGAGAGACTTGATAAGAAAAAAGATAATTTATTTCATTTCTTTACTTCCTGAATTTATGAATGGCTTGAAAGTACCAAAGGACTTTTTTTTTACAGGATATTTTAAAAATAAATCTGGGGAAATCTGTTTCCTTTTATTTATCTACTTTTAGCACTTGGCTTGACATGGACTTCAGTTTCCCATGATATATCTCTTATATATACCGTACTTAGAATTCATGAAGAAAACAGAAATTTTGTTACATTTTCTGCCATTTTTCTTAATGTAGACCAGTCTATCTTTTTCTTCTTCTGCCTTATAAATATTAAATGCAACTCAAATGTAGGGGAAAACTAATATATTGTATTGTATTGTATTGTATCGGATCGGATCATACAATAAGTTACATTACAACTCCTCCTGCAGCTTTTGTAGGTGAAAAACATATTTTTGATATTACTTTTGTCATTTCACTGTTTGTTGAGTGGCAGCAATAACATTTTGAAAATGAAATGGCTATGTATACGGAAAGCCCTGAGCTGGAGCTTTCAACAGCTTTGGAAAATAAAACTCTGGATAAGAATAAGTTTTCCCTTCTCCAGTTTTCAATTGAAATATTGTCACTAGAGGGTCTTCTTCATCGTATGATAAGACAGCTCCTTGTTACATGTCCACAGGAAGTGCAACATGCTCGGCCAGCTGGGGAGCACTCATAGCCATACTTTCCTATGCTACCATCCAAACTGCCTATGTCAAGAACACAATGGGGTAAATACCGTAGTTTAACTTTTGCTTGTCTAACCAATTACATTCTAAGTATTACTTTAGATGCTCTGATTGGCTAGGACAAAGTGATTGTCTTTGTTGACCTTCAAGGAAGATGATCGTAGATAAAAGGTGCTTGAGAAGCAGAGATGTAGAGATGACCATAGGACATGAAGTCCACCTTGCTGGCAACATTGAATATTCTTGGGAACTGCTTTTCAACCAGGATTGCCCAGGACAAATCAGGGCATTTGGCAGGCAAAAGTAAGAGTGCTCTTTTATAGGTACAAAACTAATGCAATAGAAAAGAGAGGTAGCAAATTGTAGTGTACTGTACTACACTGTACTGTGCAATATCCTCACTTTCACACACTAGCAATCTCATGTTTAGGATCATGCTTAGAATGCAGAAAAGGGAGCTGCCAGATGTTCAAACTAGCTTTAGAAAGGAACATGAGACATTATTGCAGATGCATGCTAGATAATTGAGAAGACCAAAGGATATAAAGAAGTCGTTTTATGCTTTCCTTGATTACAGAAAGGCTTGAGCTTGCATTGACCTCATGAATCTATGGGATGTGCTTAGGAAAATGGGAATCCCAGAATATCTCATGGTCCTGAAGAGACACCTATACACAGATCACAAAGTCCTGCCAAGCTGCAAAGACAGAATAAATATAAAGACATATAAAATAATGTCTCTTCTAAAATATGCATGAGGCATCTGCACTTTCTTGTAGGGAAAAAGAAAACAAACTACACTGGAAGTATAGGTGAATTATAAAACTTTGTCAATATTATATACATTTTGTCAAATGTGGAAAACAACTGCAGAGCAATCTCAGACTTATCATTTTATAATGTCTCTCAAGAAACTGCTAGCAAGAGTTCGTAGTGAGGAGAGGCTACTTTTCAAACAAAGCATACCATTTGGGATTAGAAACCTGTTCCTGTAACTGCTCGTCCCATAAATGCAGGAAATGTTTGTGTCATCGCAAGTGTCCAGACTTTACTTGTTAAATGGGTGGAGCAAAATCTGCAGAGGAAATCTTTTGAACCTGCATAATTAGTACAATGGGTGGATGCTGTATTAAGGCATTGCTTCATTCAGTTAAGCCTTCACTCTGAAGCTGGAGCTTAAATACCAACCAGAATAATTGGATGGAAAATTCCTTCAATAACATTGATAAAAAATCTAAATGCAGATACAGAGTGGTAATAATGTCCACAGCTATGATTGTTTAGCTGTCAAGTCAAGTCAGTGTTCATTACAGTCAAAGACCAGAACAAGTTAAAAGCACTTGAGGAATATCCAGTTAAAAACTCTAGAATAAAATAATAAATAACAGATAAAATCTCTATTAAAAATCATAATTTGGTATCAATCTGTCAGTTGTACATGACAAAAACACAGCATGGCCTAATATATCAATCCTTAAACTGTGAATAGAATAGAATAGAATAGAATAGAATAGAATAGAATAGAATAGAATAGAATAGAATAGAATAGAATAGA
>JANHFT010003526.1:331008-345555 GCA_032467955.1 Pseudoxenodon macrops
GTCAATGCCTGGAATGCTCTACCTGACTCCGTTGTTACTTCCTCAAACCCCCATAGCTTCAACCTTAAACTGTCTACCATGGACCTTACCCCATTCCTAAGAGGTCTGTAAGGGGGCGTGCATAACCGCACCAGCGTGCCTACTGTCTCTGTCCTACTGTCCCCATTTATTTGTACTGATTTCCTGTGCTCATGTCCATGTTTATACTTATACCTGTTATCTCGTACATGTTTTGACAAAATAAATAAAATAAAATAAAATAAATAAATAAATTGATTTATAGAATTTAGACCTTCATTATTTATGTTCTAATGGTTAAAATGTGGGAAATAATTAAGATGAGTTCTTGGTATAGGAAGATGAGTTCTTGATATAGAAAGACAAATATGATTTAATATTGTAGGTAAAATTAAGATGACTCCATAATTGGAAAGGGGCAATTGAAGGATACAAGTTTTTGAAAGGATCAGAAAAAAAGAGTTGTGCTATAAGTTATAGCATCCACTACTGCTCAGGCATCTACTCAAATAAACCTTGGTATTTATAATAAACCTGATAATTCTGTAGAGAGCATTTGGATAAATGTAAACAAATAAAATGAATAAAAACAAGAAAATGTTGACGATGTTTTCTAAAAACAAACTGAAAATAATCGGATTCTTTCCCATCTTCTACTCTATCTCAGTATTAAATAACATAACATCCATCCATCCATTGATCAATTTTTCCCTAATTTTTTATTATATATTTCTTTATTAAGTTTACACACTGTTTATTGACTGGTTCTGTGTAGCTGTGAAATTGTTCATGAGAAAAAAACCTTATGTAAACATCTTTGAGCTAATTTTATTTTCCCATAATTCTTTTCTGCCGTCAGTTATGATAAGTGCACTAAATGGTATTGTTATTCATTGTTGAGTAGAATAAATAATAAAAACAATGAAACAATAAACTTAAAGAACTAGAATCCAAATGTTTGGAGAAAGGAGTTTTGCCGACTGCAGGGAAATCAAAACATAAGTTTTAGGAGAGGAAGTGAAAGGATTTCTGCTTGCTCTATTCATCATATACTGTAATGGCCTATTTGAGTTATCCTGTTTCCAATGATATGGTGCATTTTCTTAATCAGCTAGTGACAACCAGCAGAAATGGTTGCCTCACATATTTTATATTATTCATTTCCAATTTATAAAGAAGGTTTGGGCATGCTAGCTACATACTGGTGTTGCAATATGGGTAATGCTATGTAAGAGTGACGTAGGAAGATAGGAGGAAGAGTTACAGTCTAGACAACTGTCATACAGGAGGTATGTCAACCCACAGTAGGAAAAGGGGCATAGGAAGTGACTCATAAGGGACCCTCCCTAGTTTTCTGGAAAGTAAGAGTAAAGGACGGGAGATTCTGTTACTGTAACCTTCTAATAAATGTGTTAGAACTCATGTTTGTGATTCTTTCCTGGATTATTTTGAAGGGCTGACATAATCAATCTGTTGTTCTGTATTTAACCCTGGTACTTTATGAGACTTCTTAGAACAAAGCAAAACAACAACAACAACTATCCAAAACCACAAGGTTATCCTCAACACACACACCCAAAAAAAACCCATAGTACATATGTTCTCGGATAACTGTTTATTTATGCTATGTTCCCTTTGTTTTATCCCCACAACTGAGGCAGCTAAAGTCATTTTGTAACTGTTCCATTTTGAAAGTACTGCTTTCTCTCACCAGCTGACTCAATTTCTTTTGTAGAGACTACCTAGCACGTTTATTGGCAACGTGATTGATTGTGCGGTCACGGGCTAGGTTCTGTCCTTGGTCACCGTAGGAGTGTCAACCACCTGAGTCCTATCAACTGGCTTATTTTAGGGCACCATTTTGGCATTTAATTTTTTCAGATTAAAGAGGAACCAAATTTTGGTAAGGAGAGGCAGTTGGGGAGAAAATGTTTATCATAAATTGCATTAACAACTTTCAGAACTGAGCAGCAAATTTCTTCGTTCAGTCATTCATTGTTATGAAAGACTGTACCAGTTTCATGAAAACGTATTTCTGACATTTCTTATCTGATTTCCAATAAAGATTTTCAAACAGGGTGATATTAATATGTTACCTTGAGAACTGCCATTTCTCAAAAGTATGTCATTATCACTTGAAGTGGAATGCATTCTTTAGATGGATTTTATTTCCCCCATATATAGAGATAGATATCCGATTTATTTATGCTACCAATGTGAAATATATATGAGCTTTATTGTAATTTTTTAAAAATCAAGTAAATAACCCCTACTTAACTCATCCAATTTCATCAAAATTTAAGTAGATAAGGTGAACATTGAACTTGTATACAGTACAACATAAATATGATGTACAACATATACAACTTATCTTTCATTATTTTTTTCAACAAAGCCCAAACAACAGTTTAAAGAAGATAGGAGCAGAGAAATAGCAGAAAAAGGAAATCCTAACTTTCCCACCAATCACATTCCTGCTAGAATATTTTCACAAGTTATTGCTAATCAAACATGCTTTAAACCAGACTAGGAGCTGTTGACAGTGATTAGGGTTGAAAGAAGCCACAAGGAAGGATCAATGTCAGGAACATGGAAAAGTTGGTACCAGAAAATGTGGCTACTATACAATGTTATTAACTTCAAGAGAAGATTTAAAGGGATATATCAGCCTATGCTCTTGAAGTCACTTGTAGGCCTGACCTAATTTAAAAGTCTTCTGCAATTCAGACATCTGGTAAAAGCTACAGTATTTCTCCTTTTCTCTATAGCCTGAGGAATGAGAGAATAAGATCAACTGTTGTGTAAGGGAGGAGGGTAATGTCCTTTTGGGTCAGAATTTTTAATTTTCCAATACAGACCCCTCTCCAAATGTGGTTAGTCAACTCTTGTATAGAGGCCATACTATGTTAACCACTAATTTGTGGTCTGTGGGTTGTGTCCTTATTTGCTTCCTGGCACTACTGGCTCATTTCCCTTTTAAGATTTTTGCATGCATGCCTATTTACCTCTCCCGCCTCAAAGAATGGTTGCATTTTCCCCCTTCTTCAAAATGGTACCTCAGTTTCTCTGCTGACAAACTGGAGAAATTTTAAGAAATCAATGTCATTTAGTTCTATTAATGCTGCTCTCCTTTAGATCTTATTTCTTGCTTTCTGTTGAGATACAGAATCCCATTAAAAAATGAGGATCTTAAAATACTTGTCACTAAGAGAAATAGCTCTGATACATCAACCAAGTATTTTATTGTTGTGCTGGCTTTGCTATTAATTTAGGATTGTAATTTTATGTTACTAAAGTAGTTTATGTAAACATTCAGCCTTCAATACACATGAGCCACAAATGAGGTATGCTGCTGCATTGTTCCTACTTGGTTCTTCATGCCAACAGGAACAGCAAAATAACTATGAAAGTTTCTTCCAGTTCTTTTATTACGACATCTAAACCAAAGTTATGGCTTCTCTTTACTAAATAAGCCAAGGACCAGAGGCCAGCTCTCGACTCTGCTTAGGAAAACAGCAAAGCCAGATTTTCTTGATATGTTATAATCCATGGAAGGATTGTAGTTTCGCTGGTTTACCTATCTGCTTCTATTAACAAGGCATCAGCAAACCTGTTCATAATGAAGACAAAACACTTAGACTGCTAAGTCTATGATTTCTAAGCACAGTAGGGTTGGCTTGCATTGCAGAAATTAAAAAGCTTAGAGCTGAATTGACAATTGAAGAAAAACTAGTCTTCTCCCAAAGAGGTGTGAACATGTACCATCAATTAATGATGCCATTTTTGCACTGATGCTTCAAGCATATGATCTAGAAAAGAGCATTGTCAGGCTGCTGTGGAAACTGAGTTGACATTACTGAACAACAGGAAATAGTGTACTCTGAGATTGAGTGTGAAAGTCTTCGATAGATATCAAAAGCAGTGGAGAAATTGAAGTAAGATAGCAATGCAAGATAGCAATGCTCGCCTAAGACAGAGGAATGCTCATTATTTGGATGAGGCATATGTGTGACAGAAGGAGAGAGATTCTCCCATATTTACTCTTAACTTCACTCATGCCCCACTAGCAGTAGAGTTTTAGGCAGGGCTGATGGGATAAATTACCAAAAAAACTGTGAGGGAGGCTAAAGAAAGAAACAGCAAGGAGAAAACAGCTCTAGAGGTATATTACTCCCCATAGAGTAAGTTCACCATTTCCCCCCTCTATCCAATAATGTCACACACTTTAGGTTCACAATTTGATTAAAACTGGGAAAATAAGTTAAACGTTGGCATCTGTCCAGTGGTGGGATTCAGCCAGTTCGCACCACTTCAGGAGAATCCGTTGTTAACTTTGAGCAGTTTGGTGAACTGGTTGTTGGAAGAAATCATTAGGGCAGAGAACAGGTTGTTAAATTATTTGAATCCCACCACTGCATCTGTCTACCTTATAAAATGATCTCCTAACTTTTTCTGTTTTTTAGATTTTTATCCAGCCGGTATTTTTTCATACACAAGGCAGCGAACATACCTACTATTCCTTCCTCCAACTATTTTTCCTACTATAACAACCCTGTGAGGTGGTTTGGACTGAGAGAGAGGAACTGGCCCAAAGTCATCCAGACAGCTTTCATGACTGTGATAGGAATTGAATTCACAGTCTCCCACTTTCTAGGTCAGCAGCTCAATTACTACACCAAACCTATTATTTCAACTGCTTTTCCAGTAAGGTCTCCCGTCATCATCATCATCTATATCAGAGGTAAAATCTAAGTGTGGAATAGGAACACCAAAATATTTAATTAGAAAATATAAATAAATACAGAATATATGCATTAAAACCAAAACAGGTCTAATTCCAAGAGAATAATGGAACAAAAAATAGATAACCTGGATGCCATAAAACCTATTAATATATATAAGCAAATGAAGTAAAATTAAGTTACATGGGAAAATAAAAGTCCCAGTAACATCCCCTCTGCTTTTAGCCAGGTTGCATGGCAGCCTGGGATGCTACTTATCTGCCAGCAAGTCTCAAAATAGAGATACCAACCCCCCTCCCCTACGCTTAGGGCTCTGTCTGCCAGAATTTTACTCTTGAAATTGATTAAGCACGTTTCTCCAGTTCTGCAGACAAATGGAATCCCCTCAAGATAAGGGAAATGTTTTATGTCAATATTTCACTTCAGTGCCAGACTACCCTCATAAAAAATCCGCCTCAGGAAAAGATCTGCATATTTATGATCATCCAACTCACAGGGCAAGGAAAGATTTTCCTCTCAGGACTTTACATGTTCCCAAGACAAGGACATCTTAATTTACACATCTAACAGGCTTCCCATCAAAGTCCATTACTTCATGATCAAAGCCCATTGTCAACTATACATATTATCACTCTCAGCTTTATCATCCTCTAGCTTGGTGGCCACCTTTGAATTGCAGACTGTCCGTTCTTAGGTCTGGCTCTTTGAATAAAATTCTACCTCTATTTCTAACAATTGTCCTGTAGGGTTTTTTTTTCCCCCATTGGGTCATCCAGCTCAGAATCAGACCAGGAAAATTCTTCTAACACATGCAAACAGAAAAGCCAATGAGTCCTGCCACTAAGGCCGATCCAGAAGCTCAATTCCAGAGGAACATCCCGAGTCTTTAGAATCAAACAAATATGTTTTAAACCTAGATTTAAAGCCTAAGAAGACATCTGTCATCTGCATCAAAACACTCTACTGTACATTTCTTTGATTTGTATCCTGCCTTGTCTTTGGAAGGACCTTCAATTTAAATTAGCACAACAATTCAGCTGGGTGGGCAGGGTTGAAAGAGGGGAAAAGTAAATTACTGATCCCAAATCGTTCATACAGGGTTCAGTTGGGCTTCAGTCAGTTCTATTCAACTTTTTCATCACTATAGCCTTATCTAGTTGTGAATTACAGAATCTCTCAATAAATCTTTATCCCTTGGCTTTTCTTATCAAAGGCATGGTTGGATGCATTGAACATAATGTGTTCTTTAAAATAACAAATTTTATACCAAGACAGAAAAGGACTCACTTAAAATACAATTAAAATTCTTTGACTCGTTTTCTTCTTTCCATTTATTGTCCTGCCGCCACCAGTGGAAAATTCCAAACCATTCATGAGAAGACAAGCCTATAAATCAAGTTACATTAGATATATATAGTTTCTAGCCTTCAATAAAGAAAATGTAGCTGCAATAAATTTTGAAATGAGAGGTTTAGCATTTTAGGTTTTATAAACACTTTACTCATTAATGCTCATAATGTCAGTGTTGATTTGTTATGTACCTATTAAAGGCCATTTCACTTGGCAACCGTGAAGAATGGGCTGGGTAAAACACTGAGATGTACAATATGAATATTATATTAAGTTTAATTTTAGCCTGAGGGAAGATAAGTCATGTGATCCTCCAATTGAAGGTCAGCTAGAAGGTTTTTTTTTCAGGGTACAATGTGACTTAAAATGACACAACCATTGAAGATCAAATAAGGAAACTGAGGAGTAAAAAGGAAATGAGTTTATAGATGAAATGCTGGGAGCAGATTGAATACAAATAGTCACTAGCAAAGGCAACTCAATTGTGTAAACATTTCCACGAAAGGTGATGACAAGGATGTTTGCTTCAGGTTTTCTTAAATCAGAGTCAGCATTTTTCGTTTTTTGCGCTGCATTTCTACTTTAACTCTTTTACAGGAAGTCTGGCAGCCTCTCTTCCTCTCTCCTCTTTTTCTTCAGGTCGGATCGGAAATGACACAGCCAAAGGTAAATAATGTTGTCTCACATTTGCTAACAGTTTTAGAGTTTCAGATCTGTTTTATTTCTTCAGTTCCAGGTCTACTTCAACACTCGCTGAGATCTGTGACTGCCGTTCTCCTAGATTTATGGAAACATTTTATATGACAGAGAGAATTTGATTTCCTAACCATGCTCATTACACTTTAAACTTGCATTGGCACTGTCAGTAAAATGGGCCAGACCTTGTTTTAACTGTGGAATATCTCCTTTCTCCTTTTAAGTGGCCTGGATACTCAGACTTCAGCTAGTAAGCACCTCATTAATTATCCCCTGAACGCTAATGTCTTCAGACAAGAAACCCTTGTTCTATTTCCTTGAGGAAAGGGAGGAATCTGGTTTAAAGTCTAAGAGCAGAAAAACAGGAGGCATGAAGCTGGCGATCAATGAATGAAGATAGGTTTCATCTTAAAATAAGGTTTCTTTGCTCCATTGCTGCACGGATAAATGAGTTTCCTTTATTTTGCTTGGTTTGTTGGTTCGTAATAGGATTTTCAGGTCAGCGTTTAAAGGAGACATTTCCTTTGGGTTAGAGAGATGGATGGTTCCTTTATAATACTCCTTTTTTTAATATAAAAGAACAGAAGGAGCTGAGAGCCTGTCACAGAAGACAGGACAGTTAGTTCCAGGGCCACATCACTGGCTGGCCAAATAACATTTGGCACCTGAGGCAGAAAAGCTAAATTGCACACACAATTGGTAAAAATAATTGACAATTGGCCATACTGAATGCCGTCTCAAATTGGCCCTCTGAGGTGAATGTTTTGATCTTCTTAACAGAGAAGAGAATCACAGATTTTCCATTGTTTTTTCTGTCATATGCAAACACACTCTTCCAAACTTAGTCTGTCTTTCTGGAGTCTGGCAAATCAAAATGGCTCCTTTCCAGAAATGGGTCTTTACAGGCAAGACACAGCAAGACCATGGCAATTGCTCTAACTAGGCAAGGAGCTATTTCCTCAATTAGAAACGACCCTACAGAGGCTTAGAATGTGTGTGAATTAATAGGAAATGTGCGCATGGGTTTGGTGACATTCATTTTAGGTTTAGACTTTGCACTGAAGAAAGACTACCAGATCTAAGCTTTGAAAATCCAGATGACTGGAAGATAGTCATCTGGATTTTTGCAACGCAGATCTGGCAGCTCTGATTAAAATATAATGGGATTTGTTTAGTTTTGACTTTCTAAACTTTTTGCTTTGGAAAATATAAATTGTTGCTTTACATATGAATTATGTAAAGCAAACCACATAGTAAACCATTCAATAAACCACAATTAACCCATGACAAAGCACAATGTGTGAATTCAAACTGTATGTATTGTACCCCTTCCTTGTATGTAGCCCACAGAGGTTTCCCAGAGGAGAATACACTCCTGTCCGTGGCCTTAGAGAAAAAAAGATTAATGTCAGCCATTGTTTCCCATAAAGTCAGCCCCAAAATTTTGGATAATACCCTGATTTTCTTTACTTTGATGTCTCTGCCTGTGAGCTAATAGGAAGTGTCATTCATATTACCTTTATCAGCCAGTGGCATTTATAGGAAAGGGCAACAAAATGTAGAATCTTCTGCCCCTCCCATTTTGAATGGGCATCATGGTTGCACCCACATTAAAAAAACATGGGGTTTGTATTGGGATGCCGCATCTCTTATCTTGCCAATTTCAGCCCACAGACAGCAATGTACCAACCATGCTCTCATCCACGGCTTTGAATTATGGCAAAACAGTAATCTGGCTAAAAGTAAGACTTCTTGAGGACCTTAAGTGATACAAAGCTAAACAAATTTGACAAAAGTCCATGAACTGATCTTTTGACATAGAGCGATTAATTCTGTTTTAAGATTCCTTTGAAGAGCTTCACTTCAAAGGCTCAGGAAGTAATAGCACCATTGACTCAGGTTGTTGTTAAGACTTCATCTGAAATCCAAATTGACAGAGTTGAACCAAAGATAGCATGACAAAATATGAAAAAAAGGAGAGTTGTGAAAGGGAGAATCAATTAGAAGGAACTCCATTTGAGGAAAGATGAAGGGAAGCATTTTTAACGGCTTTCATAAGGCCGTTTCTCTAAAAGCTGATGGACTTCATTTACAACTTTCTCCTAGAAGCCAAAGATAAAAGCAACAATAGCTTTAAAGCTTCAATGTGCCAGAAAGATCTTCAACTTCAAGCAGATTGAGATGACCTGCTACTCCACCTCAAGAGCTCTGACAGAACTCTAAGCTTTGAGACTCTGTGCTTTGAGTACCAATCTACTTACGTATTCTATCAACTGAGCCCAGAGCTTCCGCCTACATGTGAGAATGTAAGCACTAGTACACCATTTAAAAATTAAATATTGATTAATCTATAAGAATCTATGATGATCTCAGAGTGTACTGAAACCTCCCCCCTGTTTTATTTATTTATTTGTATCTCCCTTTATGATTTTTACAAATCTCATACAACAAATATATCCAGCACCCTTTTCTCCTCATATTTTCCTCACAGCAACAACCCTGTGAAGTGGTCTAAAGTCACCTAGCTGACTTTCATGGATAAGGCAAGACTTGAACTCACAGTCTCTTGCTTTTCATCTCAGAGCCTTAACCACTAGACCAAAGTGGTTCTCCTTAAGAGTAACTTTCTGAATTTGATCAGGGAAGGAATTTGATGTCCACTGTGATACTCTTATAGAGGGCTGGTGCTGCTCCTTCTAGCTTCAATTCTCTATATTTCCTGGAAGTGTGAAGCTATACATAGTTTCTCCCATTATGACCTTTTTGTTAAGCCCTAAAAAGCTTTATAGCTCAAAACCAGGATTTTAAAATCATACCTAATAAATATGTATTAGGTGCTAGTGTGCACATAGGTTGTATCATTTCTTACTCCTTTCTGTGACTGAAAGCCCCAGAAAAATGTTCATTTCCCCAATTTATTTTTTTACTTAAAAAAAAGGGAAGCCAATAAAGAGTCTCAAGAATTCACCACTCGTAAATCACAGAAATGATAAAGTTTATCGTTTCAAAGTAGAAAGCATTGTACAAACCACAAAGTCATTAAGTGCTTACAACAGGATGCAAATAATGTGATCTGGCAGAGTATCCTGTGCACTCTGTTAGTTCTTCATTAGGTAAACTTACTTTAGAAGTACCTTTCTTCATGTCGTTCATCTTCATAGCTTTTCTCCCCTTCTTACAATCAATTATTGGGTATTTATTTTAAGAAATCAAATTTCACAAAGCAAAATGTACAATGTAGAAAATTCCTTTCACATAAAATTATTTTTCTCTATTTGTAAAAATTAGTACTAATCATACCTAACTCAAAATTCAACACTCAATGCAATTATTACCATACTAGTCATTAATCCCATACAATTTCTCTTCATATATCTGCTTTTATTAAAGCAGACTTCACATTGTCTATTACCAAAGCCTATAGATTTCTAAACGATTGCTCTTTACATGACCTATATTTTGAAAGTCATTTATAAGTATTTCATATACATACATTATTTTTTCACACTGGGGCTATTTTCAGTTCTGGATAAAAACTTTGGGAATGTACTGTAAATTGAACTTATTTGTTAGTACTGCAAAATCATGCTTAATTAGAGAGAACCATATTGTATATTTTAAAGAAGAGATATTTTACATACCCATTCTCATTGAAAGCAGTTAATTTATACAAACAGTTTACATATTTGTTTGACATGTTTGATTAACTTTAGGTTACTTTATGGAAGTTGTTCGCTTATAAAGCTTTATTTTATTTTATCGTGATTATTTTTAGTCTTATTGTATACTGAAGGGTTATTTCCGGGGCTGGATTGTACACTGGCACAATGGGCATAGTGCTTGGAGTTTACAAAACTCCCAAAAGTCTGTGAAATAACTTAAGAGCCAAAACATGCGCATATTTATGTGCAGATCTATATTAAGGGCTCATACTTAAGAGTATGGTCATGACCTGCAAAGATTTTAACCCAGTCCTAACAGAGCAAGAATGTTCCACTTCACCTTGCAATTAGTTCTTTTATTGTTGTTTATTATGAAACTAAATCACCATATTCAGAAGATTAGATTTATATGAATCTAAAAGCCAAATTATCAGGAAAAAATATATGCCCACAGACAAAGTCATTCAAAAAATAGTAGTAGAACCAAATTGCATTGCCTCAGACACTTATGTTTTCTGCAGTATATGCATTGCTGCATTCAATTTGTGGATTGGCAGGTAACACAGATGATAAATTCTAGGAAAAAGCAACACTGAAAAAATCCAGACCTACAGCTCTCATAATGTCAGATGTATGGTGCCAGGGTTGTGGTGGAGGTCTCTGCTTCTCAACCATCTACCATAGAACTACCAATATTTTTCTTTGTTTATGGTACCTATGTACTATGACAACTGTAGCAGGAACCGCTTATATTTATGACTGGCTATGATAGCTCAGAAGATGCATGCCTGATTTACAAGTAAATCTTGCTCCTATAGCTTTTATTATGGGATTAGAATTGTAAATCATATTTATATCAGAATAATGGGCCCCATTAATTAGAATAAAAATATAGTACATTGATTTGCCATACATAATTGCTGTTTTGAAAACCCTTGAGTTTACTGCCTTGGGCTTTTCCTGTAGCATTTCATCCTTTTCAGTCTAATAAAAATCAGATTTCTGGAAACCATTTCATGGTCTAAATGAGATGATTTAACTTTAAATTAGTGGCAAAACTATTGGGGAGGAAATCCAAATCCCATTTACAACCGTATTAATTGTGCATTTTATATTTATTATTTAATTACTCAGCGATAGTTAAATATTGTAATATTATAAAGGAGATTTAATGATATTTGGAATTAATTCATTGCTTCAAGAGTCCCATGTGTGTTCCTCGTTTTCCATTAGTTGTGCTTTTTCTCCTTTGTTCCATGATTTAACTGTTTTAAAAGGAAATTAACTGGAAAATGATAATTTTTGAGTTTCCAGAATATCATAAAGGTGTTGTTCCAAAGTCTTCTCCTATTTTAATGGTGCAATCTGCTTATTGGTTTTAAAATGGATTGGTATGATAAGCAATGTTTTATTTATTTGTAATTCACCTTCCTCCAGAAGCCCAGAATGCAATATATATATATATAGCACTTTCTCCAGGTTTCCCCCCCAAAAAATAAGACAAAAACTACCCCCTACTAATCACTGAGCTTCAATGGCTGAAGTTGGACTTGAATCTGAATATTTAAAATAGTAGCCAATCCCTTAAGTGCTATAGTTCACTAGTTCTTAGCTTTTTTGAGAAAACTGAAGTTGTAATTGATTGATTGAATAAAAATGAAAGATATGCTTAAAATCTGCTTTGAAAATAATGCATCATAATAATAATAATTCATTTCAAACGATTGTCCAAGGGTAAATTTATTCTACCATTCTACGTTTTTGGTTTCATTGCCAATAATTGACTATGGTAGCCAATGCTATTTTTTTATACAGACAGTTGTTACACAATCAAGAAAAATCCAAGGAGTCACTAACATAATGAAGCAAAAGCTTGAAAGATGCTGGGATTTATTACTGTTGTTTCTGCTTTACTGACAATCTGAATAACTTTAGCATTTCTGGCAGAGATGGAGGGTTACAACTTTGTTCGAGAGATTTCCTCTGTTGTGCTGTTTTATTCCCCTTCATCTCATACACACATATAGAGTACACACAAAGCACTTTTTTTTAAAGGAAGCTTATAACAAGGTCTACAAGAAAATAGTAATGCTTGCTTTTGCCTGAAAAAAGTCTAAATGGGGTTGAGAACTCTCTAAAGCACCCCTGGAGAGCCACTCTGATAATAGATAATACTGAGCCAGAAGGTTTTAATTTAAAAAAAAAAAGGTTAATGGTCTAATAATCTGATCCTCTCAAATGAAGATTCATTGTTATACTTATTTATTTGTACAATTCTTTATGGCAAGCAATGATATAAAGTACATTAAAATAAAATATTAACATGCAAGAGAACAAAATATGTTCTAATTAAAAAAATATATTATGAAATTTCATCAATGGCCCTTGCATAATACCATTGTATTGGTAATACCCTGTCCATAAATTTTACAGTACAAGGTCAAATTAAGAAGGTTTCAACCTACACTTAGCTACAACAAAGAACTACGTTTCTATTCTTAAGAGGACCCAGATTGTTGGGGACAATATGCTGATTCTGTACATCGCTTAGAGAGGGCTGTAAAAGCACTATGAAGTGGTATATAAGTCTAAATGCTATTGCTATTCATTTATTCCTGATTATGGACAGGATATATCAGAGACGGTTCTTAGTTGATGCCAAATGACAAATCCAAAGAAACTGGTACAACATCCAGGAAAATTGTTAACAAAAGCCACAATGCTCTGAACATCTTATATGGCTATGTAAAATTTGTAATGTTATACTCCAGAAATAGATGGTATTATTTTATATATTGTGCACAATGGTTATTTTAAAAATGTTTTTTAAAAAAATAATCATATAAGTGTTTTATAGTATGCATAATCTTAATGAAACGATGAGCCAATTAGAAATATCCAGAGAATTTTATATTTCAGTTGGGTTTGTTTTCCTTTCCATGAGCACATTCAATCATCAGCAAATCAAAGAAACTTTGAGAGATGGAAAACAGCTATTGGAAAACAATCTCTTCCCCTTTGTTATGTGGTGTCTGTTCACCATTGTTGGAAAGAATTCTGAAACAATGGATATGTATTACTACGCGAGTAGAGATAATGTTTTCTTTCAATTTTCCCATGGGAAACTTTCCATGGGCTTAATTATACTATTTCAATATGCCTAGCTTTGCAAATAGCATCAGGACACTTTGTCCTAGAAAGATAGCGCACTAGCATGGTTTTGCTTGAAATATGGGCAAGAAAGGACATTCTAATGCATCCACAGCTTTTTGTGTAACATATAAAACCCATACTATGCCAAGCAACCCAATTTTTGTACCCAGAAAGCTGAATTTCTGGATTATTTTAGATCTTTCTAAGTTTGGTTTAAAGCTGAAGTCTTGTGAGTCCTGGGTGTTGGATGTTTCTGATGTTTCTTGAGAACGAATTAGAGTAAAATGTGAGGATGTGCTTCCTTTATCCTAGTAAAGTTTGATAGATTTAATGATATATTCTGTTTTACTGAAAATAAGACCTCCCCAGATAATAAATCTAATCAGGCTTTTGAGCGCATGCGCTAAAATAAGTTGTTCCCCCGAAAATAAGCCCTCCCCAAAACACAGCAGCCGCCATGAGGTGACCATGCTCACTGCCTCCTGCACCTCAAAAATAATAAGACCTCCCCGAAAATAAGGCCAAGAGCTTATTTTGGGAGTCAAAAGTAAATAAGACCCTGTCTTATTTTCGGGGAAATACGGGTAGTGATATCGTGGCTAGGCATATATACCGGTATGTATAGTTTCAAACTCTCATTAAAATGGCACCACTGAACCTTTGTCTGCCTGAGCATCTGATTAATTACATACAAATTGCAAGAGGATCATTGATAAGGGGAAAGATTTAATGTACCCTGGCAGGATAAGGCACACAATGAAGAAAAGTAATGAATAAAAATAAGATAAAGGTGAAATTATTCTAGTCAGAATAACAGAATCCCCATATTTTTCAGCTTAGATAGAAAAGTAAAGCTTGGTTTAATGCCAATCCTGGTTTAGTTCTAAAAGCCAGTTGTGGTCCAGTCTCTCTCTCTCTCTCTCTCT
>JANHFT010003526.1:379598-394078 GCA_032467955.1 Pseudoxenodon macrops
GTGACCAAAACTGAATGTAGTATTCCAAGTGTGGCCTTACCAAGGCATTATAAAGTGGTATTAACACTTCACGTGATATTGATTCTTTATTTCAATCTTTTATTAGCACCTACATATCAAACTGAGTTATTGATAAAACAAATATCTATAAAAACTAAGAGTATTTTTAAGTTTAAAGGAATTAACAATTTGTTCTATTATTTCAGATGTCTCAGTAGCTGAAAATGCTGCTAGTCCAAATAATGTTGTTAGCAAATATTGTAGCTGTAAAATTTTTGATATCTGATATGTACTTTGGACCACCTGATAGATGATGAATTTTTAACACAATGTATCAATTGGTCCAAAGTCAATATCCCCATTTCCATCCAATTTTTCCATATCACCATGTTTGTCCCAATTTTTACAGTTGGGTTTCCCCCATAATGTCAATTTAACATGGGAAAAAGGTATTAGACTTTAAAAAAAACTAAACTAAAAGTTACAGATCATATATATTTGTATCATCTGAATTTTTATTGTCTTTTTTCAACTGAAACAATGTAACACCAGAATAATGTCCTAAATTCAGTTTTAAACATGGCAGGAATGCCTCCTCAGCTTCACTAGAGGCTAAAAGGAACATTTAATCTACATTTTAGTTCCACTTTTTCAAGGTATGGATCCCATCACTACTCTTAATACTCTATTCTCAGAGAGTTTCACAGATGAAAAATGACAAAATCTATACATTCCATTATCATATATAAAATAAATATTTGCTCTTTGCCTTCTTTGTTTAATGGCAAGTGTTTAAAAGGTGTCCTCTTAGAGCAGGGATCTCCAACCTTTTGGACCTCAGGGACCACTAATTTCATAATTTTAAATCCCATGGATCTCTAATATGATCTGCTTAATAACAGGCTGGGTGGGCGTGGCTAGCTAGTCATGTGACTGGGTGGGCATGGCCAACTCGATGTCACTCAAGTCAAATGGTGCCTCGCCGGCCTCTACTCATCCCTCCCCTGCCAGCCACTCCTCACCTCCCTGCCTGGGCTCCTTAGGGCCCCCAACATGAAACAGTTGTTGGAGCTAAGCAGCCACCATGAGAAAGAGTTGGCAAAACAGCTGGCTCAGTTCAAATTGGATCTGACTGAGAAAGAGGCTCAGCAGAAGCACCTCACTGAGGATTACGAGCATAGGGTTTCCAAGCAGAGGAAAGGTACCGACGCCTGGAGGCTCAGTGGGCTGAGATGGTCAGTTAGTTCCAGGCCATGATGCAATCCCACTGGAACAAGGCCCTCCAGCTCTTTGCCACCAGTGGCACTTCCCTCCAGCCTTCGCCTAAAGCCCTACCCCAGGAAGCTGAAGCAGACTCCAAGTCAGAATTTCTCCCTCCCTGTGACCTACACAAAAAGACCCTGAAGGGGGAGACTCTCTGCAGCAACACTAACGTTCATTGCATATATCTGGCCCAGGGACCATAGTTTGATAATCCCTAATTTAGTGCAATATCAAAAATGCAAATAATTTTTCTGTGGACCACCAAAATTTTCTCGTGTATCACCAGTAGTCCACAGACCACCAATTGATAATCATTGAACTAGAAGACCTCCAAGATCCCTTCCAACTCTGTTATTCTTTTATTCTGTATTCTAGGAATTGGCTGGAGAATTCTGGGAGTTGAAGTCCACGCAACCTAAAGTTACCAAGATCGAAAAAGATATGAGGACTTTAACTGCTGGTTCATATTCACAATTCTGAGAGTTAAAGTCCTCGTATCTTAAGTGACCAGTTTGAAAAACATTAGCCTAAGGGGGAGATGCTCTGGCTTCCTTTTCCTCAACAAATTAAAAGGCTGGGCCTGGAGGCCTCTTTCCAATACTCTGCACTTTCCTATGAAAGAGTTTTCCTTCCAATCTAGATGGCATCCACATTCCTATCTTTTTGGCAAACATTGAACAGCTGGCTTGCTTACTTGAAAGTAAGTAGACTTATGCAGTTCCCAAATATTCCAATATGAGTTTCCCCTGGAAAACAGTTTAAGGAAGAGCCTCTGTGAAACCAAATTATATTTTCAGAATGCATAGCAATGGTTGTGAGAAAGTAAATAAATAATAAATATAATTAAAGTGATTCCACAGGCTTTCGTCTAAGACTTGTGTTTAGAGCAAAGGGTCACTGAAATTAATTAACTAAAGTCCTAAAAAGTGACAAAGTATACAGATTTTCCACATAAAGATAGCCCTACCATAAGGCAGGGTCAGTCCTTGCAAATATTTTCTGCTTCATAAGTCGGAACAATGTGGATAGTGTGCATGTTGACTAAATCAATCTCATGCACGATTGCAAGAAGGAGGCTGTATTTCTTAGACTGCCTATCGTATTTCCACGTGGATATTAGCTATGTAGTTCTTGCACAAGAATGATGAATGCAATCAGGAGGGACTTCTCTGCACTCACTCACTGTAGCTTAAAGGTGCAAACACAACAATCTTCTTACAGATTGACAGCAGTCTGAAGAACATTTGCCATTCACATGCTCAGAAAATACCACCCCATATATCAGGAGTCTGCAACCTTAAACACTCAAAGAGCCATTTGAACCTGTTTCCCACAGAAAAGAAAACACCGGGAGCCACAAAACCCTTCCCGTGCCTGACTATTTCTTGAGTAGCCACAAAATTAGCATATGTAGCTGAACATTTTGAACATTCTGTTTTCTTCTGAAATTTTTGTTTTCTTGGATTTATCCAAGGTTGGCCTACCAGGGATTGAAAAGCTCAATAAATCGTATGCCGGTGGGTATCGCACATAGGTGGTTGTGACGCATATTTTGAGTGACAGGGAGCCACAGCAGAGGGGTGAAAGAGCCACATGCGGCTCCAGAGCCACAGGTTGCTGACTCCTGCCCTATATCAAAGCAAAGCGGGTAGTTTGCACACACAGAACAACTTTTCATTATCAGAGGAAACACAGGGCCCTGAATCAAGACTGCCTTCTTAAGGATCTCATCTGAACACAATGAAAGTGTTGTGTTTTTCTTATTACATATGTATTTTGTCAGGACTGCTTGACCCAGAGATCTGGAGAATCCTGTCTGGGATGTCAGCTTGATGAATGGAATGCTATAACTTATCCAATCTGAACCAAGCTGAAGTTTGGGCTGTGACTGCAGGGCTGGAGATTGACAGCATAACCCATGGCCTTGATAACATTTCCTACAAACTCCAATAAACATTTGGTATTTCTGAACTTTTATTATACCTACTGGGAATAAATCACAGAGTTCTAGTTCACAGTCCTTTTCAAATATTCTCTGTCATGGCTGGCAGAATCTTTTTCCTCCCTGGATGTAAATAAGCCTCACTTTTCCACAAGCACAACTGTTCCTTTCCATGTCAGCACCATTCGGGGGAAGTATTTCTGTCTTCCGTCTCCCATTTGTAAATTAAATGAAAAGAGAAGGGAACATTGCGTTAGAAAATCCCCCACAACTAAGGTTGAGAAGGGGGCATTAAATATGAATCTGACACGAAAACAAGGACAGCTGCTTTCCAGAGAGATATCTGACTGAGCTAGGCCTCTGGGTGTAACTGAGTGAAGCTAGCAACCGCAGATTTTCTGCTCTTGTTAAGTAAACAGAGGTCAAGTACAAACAATACCATCCTTCTCATTGTTTACCCAATGATGGGGGATTGATGAAGAGATTACTGCAGAAAGTCTCAGTCAATGTCTTATTTCTTAAAAGCCTCAGACTGGCAACACACCAGATTCACTCTGGAACGCGGTTTACCATAAACACACATTCATCAGAATGGTAATTCATTGGAGCCTTTTCTTTGTCCTTGGGTACAATAACCTAAGGACAACCTAAGGATAACACCCATCCGCCCACTTATTTCAGTCAACACATACATTATATACCAGTGGTGGGTTTCAATTTTTTTTACTACCGGTTCTGTGGGTGTGGCTTGGTGGTTGGTGGCTTGGCTTGGTGGGTATGGCTTGGTGAGTGTGGCAGGGGAAGATTACTGCAAAATCCCCATTTCCTCCCAATCAACGGGGACTCAGGAGGCAAAGAATAGATGGAGGCGGGGCCAGTCAGAGGTGGTATTTACCGGTTCTCCAAACTATTCAAAATTTCCACTACCGGTTCTCCAGAACTGGTCAGCACCTGCTGAAACCCACCTCTGGTATATACCTACAGTATATACAACACATACTTAAATGAAGTTATTTGTTTTTAGATTACTATTAGGGAATCCCTGATCCATTGGGTCATTGTTCCAGAAATATTTCCCTATCTAAACCAGAAGCAGAATGACCACAGGTAGGCAAAAAAGCAGTGGGAGTGGCCTCCAACTTCTTTTAGCTTTTCCCACTGAGTTTCCTTGTGGGAAGCTGTCAAGAAGTACCTTTCCTTCCTTCCTTCCTTCCTTCCTTCCTTCCTTCCTTCCTTCCTTCCTTCCTTCCTTCCTTCCTTCCTCTGCTTGCTGAATGAAACTGAAGTTCATCACTAGAAAATGAGGGGAAAACAGTTTTTAAAGTGACTATGATCGAGATAAATGAGGAACAAAGAAAGTCAACTTACTCCCAGGTGAAATTCTAGCTGATGCTTTCTGTAATTTTTGAGGAAGCCTAGGGTTACATTCCCAAAAGTTTGTTTTCCCCTGAGAGTGAATATACTGAAATTATATGAGTAGACATAGTTACATTTGCATGTTGGCAGCAATCCTGTCCTATCTGAAATTAACTCAACTGGACCCAAGCAGTCATGTACCAAATTGGGTAATCGTATGTGCAACACCTACCATCTATGAATGAATATTCTGTAATGTTCAACATTTAATTTTAATCAGTGTTTCTTGCAGTTATGGACAATTGTGTTATGTTGGAAAATGTGAGGACCACCCATGTATACAACCACCCTTTTCCTATGATTTTGTCTTTAAGGTCATAAGAGTTCATGTTTTTCTGCAAATGAAATGGTAATTATGATTGTGTTTGTGTATAATTTTCAATCCAATCCTTTTAGGGTGATTTGAAAATTAAACTTTGTATTCCTGCCCCACCTCCATTCAATATTTACCAATTGAATTATTTCATGTACTTATGTCATCATCATAACAGCAAGCAATAAAACTTGCTGAGCTTGGGGCAAGTGGATCTCCAGCTCAATGGAAAAAAAAACAGAGGGAGGGAGGGAGGGAGAGAAAGAGAGAGATGTGTTATTCATATGGCCAATTTGTTCTTTTCTTTTCAGGCTGCCTATGTGAGATTACAGTTCAACTTGGCATTCAAGACTTGCTATCAATTTTTCAGTTTTCTGAATTTTAGTTACCTGCTACTTGTATTATCACTTGTACTCTCTAATAAAGCAGTTTTCACCCACTGGTCTATTTTTATAAAATGGGCTAGTGGTAGCTGCAGGGAGATGGGAACTGAGATATTGAGAAGCCTGTGGTGTTTCCGATTGAATGGCAATGAATTCAGAAAACTTTATCCACAGCAGAGGTGGGTTCCTACCCGTTCGGACCAGTTCTATAGAGTAGGTAGTAAGCCACTGGTGACGTCACGAAGCCAGTTCTGGTCCATGGACGCCGCCATCTCTCTCTCTCTCTTTTTTTTTTTTGAATTTTTATTTTGGGGGGGGGAGATTTTTTTTTTAATCCGGGTTTTTTCTTCTGTGCATGTGCCAAGTTTCCAGCACTGCACATGCGTAGCAATCTTGTTTTTTTGGGGGAAAGTTTTTGGAATTTTTTCTACTGCGCATGAGGCGCGGTCACAAGGTGCGTGAGGCAATGAACTGGCGGCAAGGTAAGTTAGAACCCACCCCTGATCCACAGTGGGTAAACTTCCTCGGTGAACTACACAGAGTATAATCTTTTATAAGGGCTGGTTATAATAACAGATGCCTCACTGTATCTCCTGCCCCTTCTTATAATTGGTTAATTAGGGAAGCATCTAAGTCACTTTTGAGTGTTATCTTGTTGCTCTGGACTTTTCCCTTTTCCATAGATCCTTGCATATATCTGTCCAAGTCATCTTTCTTACTCTCTATGTTCAACTCCTTTCAGTTCAGATGGAGAGCACTAGGCCTGTAGTATCTATTGGTAATTTGAAGTCTTGTCCACTGAAGTATCTGTGATCAGTAATATCCAGTATCTTTAAAAACACCTAGCAACCTTGTCAGTGGGGCTTGATGGCTCAGTGGTTAAAGATGCTGCGCTTGTCAGCTGTAAAACTGACAGCCTAGCTTCAAAACCAGAGTTACACATGATGGGCTGATCTTCCATTATTTGCCTCAGCTTCTACCCCACCCACCCCCAGCAGTTCGAAAGCATGCAAATGTGAGTAGATAAAAAGGTACCGCTTTGATGGGAAGGTAACAGCATTCTGTACACCTTGGTACATAATCATGCTGGCCACATGACCACGGAAGTGTCTTTGGACAACATTGTCTTCTTCAGCTAAGAAACAGAGATGAGCACTGCCCCCTAGAGTCAGACACCTAATTTACCTTTAGTATCTTTAGCACCACTAGCGACCCCATTTTATAGAATAAAAAGGATTATAAAGTTGACTTTAATATTTCTATATTGAGAGAAATAAAATGGGTCAAACTAAACTACACTATAAATACAAAGAGTAGAAAACTAAATGAAATTAAATAATTAGAACTAATTCATTAGTATATTCAATAACTTTGTGAATAAAATGCTAACATACTAAATTACCAAAACTATTATGTAAATAATTTTGTTGAGATGATTGACCAATTTATCTGTGACAGAAAAACATAGAATCACACAGTAAATTCCATAAAAAGTGTAAGAAATTGTGCGTGTGTACAGTGACACACATACATACACAACACAAACACACATATACAATCCCAAAACTAATTTGGCACTTTCCTGTGCAAAGCAAAGCAACTGAGAGAATTTTTATAACTTTTCTGGAGATGTTAGTTTGGACCTGACTGCAAAAAAACAAATGAAATCATCCTCAAAATGGGTGGAACTTTTATTAGTGAATAGAGTTGTGTGAGTGGGCACAAACTGCTGTTGGGAGAACAATGAGGAAAAGCATGGGCTAGAGTTTCAGGTTCTTCTAGGTCAATCACGACTGCAGAAATGTCTCAATGGCCTTGAAACAAGAGAGGAGCATCAGCCCCTATAGTCAGGAATGACTAGCGGAGTAAAATCCACAAGGACTACTCTCTCTCTTTTAGGTCACAGTAGTTCAGTCTGCCAGAGGGGTATGGTTATACCTTCTCTTCAACATGGTAGAGGAGGAGAGAGATTAAACAGGTCAAAGAAAGAGCTGTGCAATGCGTTAGGCAAGTAATTTGATGGCATGAAGGATTGTCTGTTTATATTCTGCCAAATTGGTTTACTAGATCTCCCTGCCCTAGTTAAAGAGCTACCAGTGATCCAGAGGTGATTTCCTGCCGGTTTGGAGTTGTTCACTAGAATCAGTAGCAGAATTTTTCTCCCATTCGCCGAACTGGCAGTTGATGGCCATCTGGACACGCCCCCAAACAGGTCCTAAGTAGAACCCACCCCTGCCGTGACCATATTGCAGCTCATCAGTAGTATCTCACCATCTTCTTTCCTGCTTATCTGTTACAATTGCCTTCAACACTTCTAGGTTTTATGGTTGTCTCCAACTATCCTAACAATAGTCAAAAACCATCCTATCTTAATCAGCCTGGGTGCCCTATTGAGATTCAGAGAGGTCTCTTCCAGTCTAGCAAAAATGTTACATTCTGTGGTGGAACTGTGATGTCCCTATTTCTATTAAAGTTAGTTTGTACGCTGCAATGTATAATGAAGAAAGTGTTTTAATTTACATGAAATTTTATCAATATTTTACTTTAATGTGATGTATAGTAGAACATAATTATTTATACCTTTTTCATTCTACTGGTCCTCAATATGATGGAATTAAATCCCATTGTTAGAGCTGCCTGAGATTTCTAGAATCACAAACCCAATATATGTATCTTCTGCCATAAGTATATTCAATTCAATTCAGAATAGAGTTGGAAGGGCCCATGGAGTTCTTCTAGTCCAACCCCCTGCTCAGGCAGGAGACCCTATACCAGTGATGGCGAACCTATTGCACTCATGCCACAGGTTGCATACACAGCCATATCTGTGGGCATGTGCACGCTGGCCAGCTGATTTTCGGGCCTTCTGTGCCTCCGGGGGTGGGTGGGGAAGGCCTCTTTTTTGTTCTCCCCAGACTCCAGAATCTTTCTAGGAGCCAGGAGAGGGTGAAAACAGACTTCCCCACCCCCACCCTCCGGAAGACCTCTGGAAGCTGGAAATGGCCCCTTTGCCAACTTCCGGGGGGCGGGGTGGAGAAGCCCGTTTTCACGCTCCCCAGGTTCCTAGAAAGGCTCTGGAGCCTGAGGAGAGCAAAAAATGGGCCTATCAGGTCATGTACCACCTCATGTACCTTGAGGTGTGTGTGTGCATGCGCGGGGATGCATGGAATTATGGGTGTGGGCACGCATGCACACGACACCCCCATGCTCCCCCCATTTTTGGCACGCAATGGCAAAAAGGTTCGCCATCACTGCCCTATACCATTTCAGATATGTGGCTCTTCTTTAAAACTTTCAGTAATGGAACAGCCACAACTTCTGAAGGCAAGCTATTCCACTAGTTAATTGTTCTTAAGAACAAGGGAGTTTCTCCTTAATTCCAGACTGCTTCTCTCCTTAATTAGTTTCCATCCATTGTTCTTTGTCCTGCCCTCTGGTGCTTTGGAAAATAAATTGACCCCCTCTTCTTTGTGGCAGCTCCTCAAACACTAGAATATTATGTCACCTCTAGTTCTTCTTTTCTCTAGACTAGCCATACCCAAATCCTGTAACCATTCTTCATATGGTTTAATCTCCAGGCCTTTAATCATCTTATTTGCTCTTCTCTGCACTTTTTCCAAAGTCTCAATGTCTTTTTTTGTAATGTGGTGATCAAAACTAGATGCAATATTCCACATGTGGTCTTACTAAAATTTTATAACATTTATAATATACGGTTTTATTATATTCAATCCTAAAATATCACAAGACTGTTATCTCTGCTACAATGTGATTAGGATCTCTTTTATAAGACAGGAAACAACACAAAACATCTCAAAAATGAGAAATTCCATTGGCTCTAGGACTGAGGTTGGCAACCTTAAACATTCAAAGAGCCATTTGGACCCGTTTCCCACAGAAAAGAAAACACCGGGAGCCACAAAACCCTTTTGACATCAAATGAAGATAACACTGCATATATCGTTTTTTAACCTTTATGCTATTTATAAAAAAACTATAGTGTGTTGCATTTGTGAAATCAATGAACTGCTACAGAGAAAACAAATGATTATTTCTGCATGCAACAAAAACATTTTGAACTCTGAAAAAAAAGATGGGTTGCAAAGCTCTATAAATCGCATGCTGGAGGATGTCGCACATTGGTAGTTGTGACGCATATTTTGAGTGACAGAGAGCTGCAGGAGAGGGATGAACGAGCCATATGCAGCTACAGAGCTGCAGGCTGCAGACCCCTGCTCTAGGAAAATAGAATCTATTCTATCTTTTCCCCTCTATTCCTTTTACAAAAGGAATCAAGAGAAGGATTATTATACACTGTCTGTGTAAAGCACGGGTGTCAAACTTGCGGCGTTACATTGCTGTCACATGACATATCGCAACATTTTTCCCTTTGCGGAGCTGGGGTGGGCATGGCCTGCATGTGATGCATCTGGCCCATGGGCTGCCAGTTTGACACCCCTGGTGTAAAGTGTCAATCATTTCCACTGCTTTCTGCCCTTGACCTTTCCCACATTTGTCAGGCTGCATTTAATTAAATTTGGGCTTCTAAATCTAGGCATTGAAAATCTGGACAACCGCAAGATGTCGTCAAGGAGTGACAGAAAATTCTAACTTGTTACTGCCATCTACTGGTCATCTGTAACTCTGTAGCCCAGATCTGGTATAGCTAGTAAAAAGGTAAATGAAATTCTATAATATATGTGCTCAATGTAAAGGAAATGTATTGGTAGCAAAACAGTTAAGTTAGTTTTTAAAAATGTTTCCAGTACAATTCACCTACCAGTCACAATGATATGGCCTTTGTAAAATCATTGATTCATAGCTTATCACTGCACTTGAATGTGTACGCTTTCTTGCTCTCTTCCGTTATTGTCATTATTAAATGTAATGCTCCTAGACATTGGAGTCTGCAGTCTAAGGTAGCATAATCCTAATATACAGCTCCCAGGACATATGCTATTTGTAAGAAGCAGCTCTTACGTTAGATTCAACAATGAACATTTCTCTTGATGTCTTCCAGTGTCCCATTACTGTCCCCAAAGCCTACTTATTATGGTATCAGAAAAGGACGCATGTCTCTTTCAGATGTTAGCTATTTTAGGGACTCTGCAATAGAAATCTGTCTTAGCCAGAGGTGGGTTACTTCTGGTTCTGTCCGTTTCTATAGAACCGGTAGTAACTTGGCGATGACATCACGAAGCTGGTCCTGTCGGTGGCTCTGTGGGTGCCGCCATCTTTGATTTTGCTTCTGCGCATGCGCAGAAGCTAGTTTTTTACTGTTGCGTGCCCGCGCACTTCCCACGCACACATGCAGCACGGTCCTGAGCAAACGGGCAGTAAAAATATCCAGAACCCACCCCTGGTCTTATCCCCAACAATATAAAACAAAAATACAATCCCTGTGTATATAAATCTAATTTGCCATGGAGAAGATGACACTAGAATGCTTTCATTCAGTTCATATAGGCAGAGTTACCTCTTCTCAGAAGCTACATGAGCTCCCCTTTATATTAGAAGTAGCTCCACTAGATTTAGGAGGTTTACCCCTAAATCTACTGCTTCTGATCTCTAGGATTTGGACTGTGGATGAGCATCCCTTTGACTGCAACAGAGCATAAAGTTACCAACACCCTCCAAAAAAGGCATGGCACCTGTTTTCTCTCCCCTCCTGACCTGGCTTTTCTGCATTTCACAACTGGGTGACAAATAAAAATCCAACAGCTGCAACCTTTCCTCTCTCTCTCTCCCTCCCCCCCCCTCTCTCTCTTCTCTCTCGCACGCACACACACGCACGCACACACGAAGATATGAGAAGTGAAAGAAAGTCCTCACTGAATTTTTACTTCTCTTGTAGCTGCTACAAGCTCAGGAACTATAGTCAGGAAAATAAGGAGCAAACTAGGGCTGCCCAAGGAAGCAAAATATTGATACAACAGCTAAATGCCTCCCCCTAGTGACTCTGTAATTCCCGAAGATACTTTGGCAGCTTTCCAATGAGTCCTTCAACAATTAGGGGAAAGCCCATTTTTAACAACGCACAGCAGTGGTGCCTTCCAGAACGCTTGGTTACCATTCCAATAAACTTCAACCACTGTAGCCTCTATCAGAATAGTAAGGTCATCTTGGATCCATAGACTCTTGCTTACACAACTAAGTGCTTACACAACTAAGTGTGTGCTTACACAACTAAGCACACAACTACAGTTTCTGGCATTTTTGTTTTTGTTTTGTTTTATTATCACATCTCTACCCTCAAGATGCTTTGGTTTAGAATTAGATCATAAATAAATACCTTTTTTTTAACTTTCTATTTCCAGGGTAATTTTCAAGGCACAAATCTAAGCTAGAAAGAGAACAGGTTACTCACAGGCAAGCAAACAACCCTCTGGGAAAAATTTAGGATGTTAAATGAGGGCATTTCTTTGTTCTAGTTAGAAATGGGTTAGAAGTTGACATTCACGGTCTTTTCCCCCCACTCTCTGTAAGAAATTATTATGCAAATTTTGTGTGGATATTCTTTTGCACAATTCTTCCCACTTTTCTAAGACTTAATCATGATGGATTAATTAGGATTAGAAGCCTAAATGAAGTGATTGGCGCTCCAAGTAACATGAATTTTAGGAGAAATGCAATGTTATCATTGTTTTTGGTTGAATCAGTGTGTGTATGTGTGTGTTTATTATGACAAGCCTGCAATTTAACACCAGAACCCAAGGGCTGAGCACTATACAATAATAATGATTAAATGCAATAAACCTGCTTTTGATGTTATATTTCATTATATTGCTTTCAGAGTAAAAAAAAAATGATACTAGAAAGCAAGATACCCTTAAGTTTTTAATATCCTGTTGTTGTAGTTACAGTCCCAATGGATAGAGCTAAAGGTTCAAATACTCCAGTGTAATATAATGTAAAATTTTAATATGATTTCTTCAATAATGGTCATATAATAACTAAAAATAACTCTGACTAGTCTTTTTCGCATCGGGAGTTAAAGAATCTTGGGGGTTTCAAATTGAGAGTCATTCATGTTATTTCCTCTCTCAGTTTCCTTTAAGTAAAAGTGTTGAGGACTGAACACAATTAGCTTTGGCTTTCCTGGTTTATATAATGTACTTAGCTGTATTGTTTAACAACAGGACTGGATTTAATTTAATAACCCAAAATCAAATCTATAAATAATGTATACAACCGTAAATAAAGTTAACAAAAATCAAGGAACTATGCTAAATAACTTTGTGTGATCAAGCTTTAAAATGCAAGAAAAGCACCTGAAGTGAATTTTAAGCCGGCCCAAATAATAACACTAATGGATTGACATTACAAATATATCAACTGAAAATAAAAATTGATCCAGGTTCCTTTTTTTCTTATTAAGTTAGGCCTCCATGATCAGTTCATATTCCTCAAGAAATTACTGAGATACAGTTCTTATGAGATTTTAAAAAAAAATGTTGACTTTCATGGTAACATTCCCCTCCCATTAGCCTTTTTCTCCAAATCACATTATGAAAGCAGTAGATGAAAACGAAAGATGGAAGGGGAAGCACAAATCTTGTGTGTTTTGCGGTATTAATTTTGTAAGCAGCAACAGCAGGCTTTTCAAACAAATGAAGGGTCCGTGTCCTCAGGGACAAAGGATTCTTTCCAATATAGCTGGAAAATGAACTTTTATCTGCTTGATCTCTGTTCTTAAATGGCAATTACAGAAGTTGTAATGAAAAGGCATCTATGCGGATGTATTGCAAAGCCAATACTGGGTAAGGTTTCTCTGTTCTGCTCTAATATATTTCTTTCTCTTTTTCACAGCAGAATTCGGGTTAAGCCACACAACATATACACCACATCATATCACTGCCATGTTAGTCTCCTAAACATCTGTTTCTAAGTGGAAAAGCAGAGGAGGGGAAGAAAAAAATACATTTTATTTACCTTGTATAGGGGTCTGCAACACTCAAAGAGTCATTTGGACCCATTTCCCACAGAAAACAAAACACCGGGAGCCACAAAACCCTCCCCGTGCCTGACTATTTCTTGAGCGGCCACAAAACTAGTATATGTAGTTGAATTAAGCATTCTGTTTTCTTCTGAAACTTTTCTTTTCTTGGATTTATTCACGGTTGGCCTAATGGGGGTTGAAAAGCTCAATAAATCATGTGCCAGCGGGTGTCGCACATTGGCAGTTGTGGCGCATATTTTTAGTGACAGGGAGCCTTAGCAGAGGGGTGAAAGAGCCACATGCAGCTCCAGAGCCGCAGGTTGCTGACCTCTGACCTAGTATCACCTCACAATAAATTGACTTTCCACACAGCTTTCTTTACCTGTAGGGTTTCCACAGATAATTTTTTTATCAAGAGATCTCTGGGGGCAATGGATGAGTTTCCCAAGCTTGTTTGTTTGTTTGTTTGTTCAGTGTTGGTACAGCCCAACTCCAGATCAAGTGTGGTTAGCTCCCCATATAAGAAACAAAATAAAAAATGCAAAGTCAAGATGGAAAATATTAAACAAGGTGGTGAATTCAATCAAAACATATATCTCACAACAAGTAAAGTGCTCCAACTACATTAACAATAGCCAATCTGAGAACATTTCCTCAACACTTACTTACTTTTGGATAAATAATTCAATCCACTGTGAAATATAGTTAAGAATGCTAATCATTTAAGATAAATTTTATCTAGAACAAAGATATGCAATGTGGTGTTCACAGATACCAGCATACCCTCAGACAATTTTCTCAGGGGTAACCAGATTCCCTCTCCCATCTGACTTTTGAAGAAATGCTTTTTATTGAAGGACAAAAATAAGATCAATTTGGCATGTTGCAAAGCAAAGGTCTAGCCTTTAGCAATATCATTATTTACACAATTGCTAGGGAGTACTGTAAAGATCTCAAAGAAAACCTGGAAAGCTAATTCACATATTACATTTATCTGCTACAGGAGCCATTTTGTGAAGAAAGGAGTATCTCTGAATCCCATGCCATAATATTCAAACAAACATTGGTTCATAACCCAAAGTTCCAAATACGTTTCCAGTTCGTAACATTGCTTGCTATGATTAAATTCCTTCCTTCCTTCCTTCTTTCCATTCTATCTATCTATCTATCTATCTATCTATCTATCTATCTATCTATCTATCTATCTATCTATCTATCTATCTA
>JANHFT010003526.1:405628-421425 GCA_032467955.1 Pseudoxenodon macrops
TCCAGACAGATGAGCTGTATTCGAGAATTGGTCTAGCAAATATTTTATATGCTCTAATTGGTAGTACAATATTACCAGAGAAGAAGCTACGCAAGATTAGGTGAACACCTCTTAATGCCTTTTTGGCAATGTTGTTACAGTGGGCTCTGGCACTTTAGATCTTTAGAAATGAGTATTTCAAAGTCCTTGACAGAGTGAAGCTCGTCTACAAGGTTATGTCTATCTAGCTTGTATTTTATGTTCTGATTTTGTTTGCATATGTGTAAAACAGAGCATTTGTTGGTTGAGATTTGAAGTTGCCATTTGTTTGACCAATGTGACACATAGTCAAGGTCTTTTTGAAGAGTAGTAGAATTGTTGATGGTGTTGAATAGTTTTACATCATCAGCAAAGAGAACGCAGTTGCTTTTAATATGATCTATCTAAATTGCATCTATTGCTTTGCCCTGATCGAGATATATAGACTGTATGTTTTTGCAGTGTTGTAGTTGCAGACTGTAGGATAATTTTTTTCTGAAGTCAAATAGTTTATTGGAGAGTAGGTTGTTTGTCTCTAGGTGGAGGGTAATTGATTGGTTAATGATTGATTCCATGACTTTGCAGGTGCCACAACATAAAGAGATTGGTCTGTAATTTTAAACTAGAGCTGAGCCATCAACGTCTGGAGGCATAAGGGATTTGGAACTGGCATTATTATTCCTACTCTTTGCTTGCCCTATTTACACTGCAGATTCTTCAGTGCACGATGAAAATGAAATGCTAAAAAAATTACTTTGTCGAAGATGGGCCTAGTGGCCATATTCTTGACTCAGAGATGTATCCCAATTCTTTTCCCTTGAACTAATAACCCTTTTGATAGATAGACTAGAGTGGCATAAGCAGGAAGACAAAACAGTTGGAATTTTGCTAAAAGCTATTCAAATATTTATTTTAAATTGTTGGGTGTTTGCTTTTCCATGCCTCCTGATGAACATCTATGTGCTTCCTCTTTGTATATAGCTTTTGTGTCCTGTGGTCTGTTTTGATTGAACAGCAGGAATTCTTTTTGATATATTTTTCTATGCTGTGTGTAATACAGAGAACCAGTGGCTATAATAACAGTGGTGCTGGACTAAGAAGACCCAGATTTAAGTCTACTCTTAGTCATGAATGTTGGGTAACTTTGGACTAATCACATCTGTCAGCCCATCTCATAAATTTTTTGTTCTGAAGTTAAAATGGAAGAGCTTATAAAGTAAAGCCAGTATTAAATATTATAGAGATGGTACTGCAGAGAAATCCTACTTTCATCAATATGATGAAATTAAGTCATATAAAAGATCTCCCTTTTTTGGACAAGTATGCACTACTACAACACAATACAAAAATGTTACTAAACAGAGTTGAAAGGGACCTTGGAGGTTTTCTAGTCCAACCCCCTGGCTAGGCAGGAAACCCTACACTACTTCAGACAAATGGTTATCCAATATTTTCTTTAAAACTCCAGTGTTGGAGCATTCACAATTTCTGGAGGCAAGTTGGTCCACTGATTAACACTAAAGCATTATAAAAGCACATGATTGCTTTTGTTATTCTGTTCTTCTTTAACCCTAACATCACTGCTTAGAAATTTTTAGCAGAGAAGCTGAACAAAGTTATGGGATGTTCAGAAATTTATAATTAACTGATGTCTGTAGCAGGTGGTAGCTCCTAATCAACCATGGTTAATCTTCAAAACTAAGCAGAACTTATAAGTATTTGAGTAACAGGAAATTCCAGGGCTCTGGACAGAAAGTTTAAAAAATCATGGAAAAGTTAAATGGCAAATCATTTTCAAACTGTTGCCATGAAAACTACATAAAGCTTCCATAAAGTCTTCAGAAATTTAATTTGCTTCTAGGAGATTTGATTTTATTAATAAGAAAGAGGAAGTACTCAGAATGTTTTTATATTAAATGTGTGGTGATTTGCTCCTATGCTTCATCAGGATAGAACTAAAAGAATGATTGGTTTGTATGACAACTTTTTTTAAGAGTATAACAGAATAACAGAATTGGAAGGGACCTTAGAGCTCTTCTAGTCCAACCCCCAATTTGTACTATTTCAGACAAATGGTTGTCCAATCTCTTCTTAATGGTAGATGCTTAAGAGTAGATATTCAAGAACAGCCAGATCAAATGCATTCTGCATTGTAGACCAGCTATTCATAGACTGATGCTTCTCAGATAATATTGTACCTATAGTTTTTCTCATCACCCAGCTGAGAACTATGGACATTATAATAAATAATATAAATGAAAAGCTTTTTCTATCTAAAAGAGAGAATGGGAGAGAGAGAAGAAATAATGAAAATCTGTACTGCAGAAGGATCTACAAAACCTTACTTTGCAAATATTATGAAGCAATCTGAGAACATCAGCATATGATGATTGAGAGGAAATAGTTAAATTATTTTCAGCAGTTACCAAAAGAGTGGAGATTGAACTCTGTTTTTATAATCCTGGGAAGACCTTTTGAGAAGCAGTAAGAAAGACAAATAGAAATGCATCACTGTTTTTATTGACCTTTAACAGTGAGCTTTAAAACAGAAAAAGTTTACATTAAAAAATTTCTGGCTATTTTAGAATATATTTCTATTAAATATAATCTTCTTGATGCTCAGACTAGATGATTAAGTGGGTTTTAAATAGACTAAAATAGTAGTGCTAACAGAACGAAGTTATATTTAATTTTTAAAAACGTACTTTTGTATTTTTGTGGAAACCTTACTAGAACTATGTGTGAACCTAGTTTGGAATTATTTTAATGTTATGATTATAATTAAAATATACTTTAATATAAATTCAGAAATATATTAAAATTATTTCCCACTTAAATATCACCAGTATTTTCATTAAACAAATGTGCTGATTATGTCTGTGCATTTCATAATTGTTAACTAGAAATAACTTTGTTCCATTTTATTTTTGAAAGTGTGTTCATCCATTGTATGTAAGAAAAATAAAAGTTAAATTTGAAAGTATTTTAAATAATATTTGCAATATGTACGAGATTGATTAACTAACCTATTGGGTTTTCTTCTAAAAATAAATGAAGTTAGCCATCTAACCTCATGTTCCCCAAGACTCTGTCATCAAAAAACTCCACAATAATAATATTGTGTTCTTTACACTTTGCAGCTATTTCCTTGTACCAGTCAGAGAATCAGCCACCTTAGTCTGTTCACAAGTATTTTGTTTGTAGCATTTTGTCTAATAGAGCTTTGTTACATAAAAGTTTATATCAACAAGGCACCTAAAGCAACTGTATACAAAGGGAACCTGGCAGTATCATTAGCTTTTCACCATAGTGTTGGATGTACTGATATTAGAGACCAAAACGCTATTAAAAGACAGAGTAATCTTTATTTATTGCTTTGAATTTTCAGGCAAATTAAAATCTGTGCTTTCTTCTCATTTTGAAACCAAAAATATATGTCACTTATTCTCTGAGATAGATTAATAGATCAACTCCATCGGTCATACACAGTTCACAGTCTCCTTGGAGGGTGATGCCCAGAGGTGGGTTCCTAACGGTTTGGACCGGTTCTACCAAGTAGGTAGTAGGCCGGTGTTGACGTCATGGAGCCGGTTCTGCTGCTCCGTGGGCACTGCCATCTTTTTTTGGAATTTATTTTTGGGGAAAAATTTTTTTCTTCTGCGCAGGCACAGAACTGGATTTCTGGCACTGCGCATGCGTTGCCATCTTTTTTTCAGCCTTTTTTGGGGGGGATTTTTTTCCCCAGATTTTTTTCTTCTGGGCATGCACAGAAGCTGAGTTTCTGGCACTGCGCATGCGTCGCCATCTTGTTTTCGGGCTTTATTTTTTACTGCGCATGCTTGTGCGCGCAAGGCGCGCCCACGTGGCACAGGAGCCACCGAACCACCGGTGAGGTAAGTTAGAACCCACCCCTTGCAATTCAAGGAAATGCAAAAGAGTATTGTTCCTACCACAATATCACTTAGCTTTAAAGGATAAGACCAATCTTCAGAATCTTTTAAATTATTTGGGTGACAGTGATTTTGTTTTAAACTTTGTTTAAATTTTGGATGATTGAAATAAATAAATATTCACAAGATTTGCCCAATATCCTCTTGGTCTGGAAGTAATGAAGAGGAAAATTGAATCAATAATATTATTGTGGCTATTGCTAAGCATAGGTAATCCACATGGATGTCCTCTGCTGACATATTCTCTTTGATACTTTTCAAATATCTGTGTGCTGTGGTAGCCTATAGGTGAAGACACTCATCTCCCTTTTGAAAGGTTGAGAGTTTAATCCTTGGCAGTGACAGATATTTCTCTATCAGACCACAAAGAGAAAATATCTGCTGTAAAATCTTCGTAGGCATCACGAAAGGCATCCGGTCAGTAAACGCTCAGCTCCATTCAGTTGCCCTGACTCCACTCTGAATAAGGGGATTAAAGGGTTGTAAAAAAAACAACTTTCCAAATATCTGGATTTCCACTCCTAAAACTCCCCAGATTGCCTAGCTATTGTGGAGAGTTATGGGAATTGAAGTTACCATAATGAGAAGGATCCCTGCTTGAGGAAGGATACTTAATTCAAATTCCAAATGGAGAAACTGTACCAGTGAGTGATGTATAGTCGGGACAACAGTTGTGCATAGGTAAAGAGAGTTAAATACATAGATGACAACAAAAAGGGGTTGAAATAAATTAAGCAAGTAAAATTGGCAGATGAATTATACAGAAATTATCTGGTACTGTTCATTAACTAATAGCAGTACACCAGAGCTTTAAGCAGTAATTGTCTCAGACCTACCCTCAATTAAATATAGAATGTAAAACAAGTTTTCTTCTATTGATTTATTGCTCACTAACCAGAGAGTTCTTTTCCTGCCAATTGCAAATATACACTGCATTGATTAGTGAATGTACAAATACAATATGTTGCCCATAAAGACTGCTTTTTTATGAGAACAGATCTTAAGATAGGTCTCTATGGACCAACATATGATTAAATATGTTTTGTAACATCAGTTCTATTTGCTATGTACTTGTGTGTGATACAATATAACACACTCACGAAAGGGCAAAGTTCTTGTCATGAAATCACAATGTATATTCTGGTATTTTGGGACCATTCTAGGTAGAATAAATGCTTAAGGGTCCTAAAATAGTGTATATAAAGAGACATTTAAATTTAACATGAGAAACATTATAAAGCCCAGATAAATTAATTGTTGAGCTTCATGAAAAAAATCTATCTATGCTAGAAATCAAAACTGAATTGATGGCATACAATCAATCAAAAATTCTTAGACTTGTTCTTAGTCATTCTTTTGAGCCAAATACAGACAGGAGACTTTTATTTTCAAAATGAAAGACATTATAGGAATATTCTTCCAATGAAATAAATGAGCAAAGCAGAGATTGTACATTTATAGAATTTTAACAACTTATGACATAATACCTACTTCCATAAGGCTTAACTCAAGCTTGACAGTATGGAAGACATACCAGGAGACTGATAAATCATTTAAGGCAAGAGAAGAAGAGCTAATTTCAAGATGGCTGTGGAAAAATTGTCTGAACAAATTTGAACTCAGACAACAAAACTGTCCATGAAAGTGCAAGACTTGCTGGATTTTGGCAGGATTTTCAAGCCAATAAAGTAGATTATTCTACCTAAGTATGCTGATCAATATTTTCCATGTTATTATGCACATCACATTATCATTTCCAAGTATTCTTTTCTGTTTCTAAGTTTCAGGGACTTTGCTGATTTAATAATTATTCTTATAAGAGAAAGAACATACAGAGAACAATTATTCATTAATTCAACCAAATGGCTTCTCACCTTTATGGGAGGTAGCTTGCAATGCCACTAAAAATAACTAAAGCTTGTGATTTTTAAGGATTAACTAGGACAAGATGTAGAAGTGCATACTGTTTACTTTCTTTCCTATTCTGGGAAATAGGGATACATGGTATCGTGAATGAAAAATATTTGATGGCCTAGATTGGGAAGGAGTAACTAATATATGCAACCAACAATTTATTTACTATATGAAGTCCTGCATGCCATAATTTGCTGGGTGGGGAGGTTCTTTGAGAAAGATCCTTCTCAGGATGTCTAACAACAAATTATTTTGGCTCTTGAAGAAAAAGGTAAAAAGGGTAAAATTGTTTCCTGTTTGTTTGCTTTTACCACTCTTTAAAAAAAAAATTAAACATTTTACAATTTCTTTCTTTTAACAATATTCACATCAGCATATACATTCACGTGTTTCATTAGTCCCACTCTTGTTTTAATTTTTCCTTCTTATTTATATATGTATGTTTTCTTTTACCACCTCCTCTTCCAATTTGTATTTCATTAAATAGTTATACATTTTTGATATTAATTTGCCCTCTGTACCTTGAAGAATTTTGTCCAATTCTTTTATTCCTTTTTGAAGTTCATATTGTTCCAAATCAGCGTTGTATTTAGAATGAATCTGCCTGTAATACCATCACTGGTGACTACTTTAATATTAAGATGGCCATAGTCATAATTGGCGAATATTTACAAGTTATTACTTTTTTTTTTTGCTGTTGCTAGATCTTAAGACATTAAAGGGTTAATCATAATCTTTTTCACTTATTGATACAGATTCAACATCAGGATGATTTTAATTTTTAAGATGAGCAATCAATATTTTCTCCTATGCTACTCTTAATTTATTTATTCAACTTGTATGACCACCCATCTCAAATAATAATAATAATAATATGCCTGGGAATAATTGCCTGCAGATCGAGTCATTTTCATCTCTGGGCACATCATGAAGCAATTTAAGAGGCACAGTCTGAATTTTTCTATATAGAATCCAAAGCAAATGAACAGTACAAAGGTCATACTCAAGAACTTCATTTGTAGAGAAGCAAAAAAAGTACTTTCATGCAATATGGAATGCTTAATAACATTGTAGCATTGAGGAGAAATTGAAAAGAGCCAATAGTCAATTTAATCAACTGTATGTAGTATGAGAACATCATCTTACCATTTCTCTCAAGCAGCACAATACCTTGGTTACCTGAAGATGCTAAAGAAGGGAGAGACCCAGAAGTCTCTGTGGTACCCACCGATTGCTCCAAAGCTAAAGGAAAGAATAAACAGGTCCAGAAACTCTTGTTATATAGTTACTCCATAGTACTGTTCTTTTAACAGAATAACAAAATTGGAAGGAACCTTGAAGGTCTTCTAGTCCAACCCCCTGCACAAGCAGGAGGCCCTATACCATTTCAGACAAGTGGCTGTCCAGTCTCTTCTTAAAAGCCTCCAGTGATGGAGCAGCCACAATTTTTGAAAGCAAGCAGTTCCATTGATTAATTGTTCTCAGTGTCAAGAAATTTCTCCTTCGTTTAGGTTGGGTCTGTCCTTGATTAGTTTCCATCCATTGCTTCTTATTCTATCTTCAAGTGCTTTGGGGAATAGGTTGAACCCTCTCTTCTTTGTGGGAGCCCCTCAAATATTGGAACACCACTGTCATGTTCCCCCTAGTCCATTGATGGCTAACCTTTTTGCCATCGCGTGCCAAAAGCAGGGGAACACGGGGTGGGGGTGGTGACACGCACATGCATGCCCACACCCATAATGCAATGCCCTCCCTCTCCCCTGTGCATGTACGCACAACTACCCCCAAGCCCGTGCTCTCCCCCCTCCCCGCATGCGCATGCACACAAGCCTAATTGAATCCTCTGGACTTCTGGTAGGCCTCCCCAGGCTTCAGGAGGCTTTCCTGAAGCTTGGGGAGGCTGAAAATCAGCTGGCATGCTGGAGCTGACATGGGTCAACGCCTCATGTGTCCTCAGAGATGGCTCTGCGTACCACCTGTGGCACGCGTGCCATAGGTTTGCCATCACGGCCCTAGTCCTTCTTTTCATTAAAACTAGATGCAGCTAATTCCTTTAATCGTTCTTTGTATGTTTTAGCCTCCAGTACTCTAATCATCTTTGTTGCTCTTCTCTGCACTCTTTCTAGAATCTAAATATCTTTTTTATATAGTGGCCACCAAAACTGGATGCAGTATTCCAAGTCTGATCTTTTGGAAGAGTCTAAAAGATGGTATAAATAGCTAGCTAGTGTAGCTGAAGCCAAAGTCCAAGGCTGAAATAAAAGGAAACTGTAAGCGTATAATGAGAAAGCTTAAAGAATAAGGAGATGAGAGAACAATGTTGCAGGGGAAAAAACTGACTGGAAGAAAGGGGTGGTATGCACAAATTCAATTGGCCAAGAGGCTCCAGCAGATCTCATCTGCTAAGGATCAACTGAGTGTGCCACTTGTGGAATGGACAGTTCAAGACAGCAGATTTTATATACTTTGCAAGTGCCTCAGGATGTTGTCTGCTTAATGGGGAGATGGTGACACGATTTAAGAGGAGTACTTCTAAGGATGATTTAAGATTGTTTCATGCTTAGATTGTGAGGGAAGTTAAGGCAGTGTTGAAATATATTTCAAGGATGTTTGAATGCCAGAATTAGATACAGTTAAGGAAAATCCCTCTGAAAAAAGAGAAAAATGAAGGAAATGTGAAAGACCTGGAAACAGATAAAGAGGGGGAAGTTGAATGCCTATCTGTAAGCAATTGCTTAAATCTCATTTGTTAGGCATGTGCACAGTTTAAAATATACATTTCAAGATAAGTTGAGGACTGTGGGCTTGAACAAAAATGTGCCCTTTTTGCATTCCAATGCTTCATGTGCACCGTCCAAATAATGATAAATATGCTGTTAAATTTTCTGCCTCCATGTGAATCTCTTGTTGATATTGGCTGTTCCTATTTAGAGACTATTTAAAGGGACAATTTGTAAAGTCATAGCAGGGTCACATATTTAACTGGAACATGGTTGGTTTACAGCTGCTAACAATCCTGATGTTCAGTAATGAGAGCTAAGGAATACATATATAGGTGCATGGAAATATGGTTTATGCTTTTGGTAAAGAAAACAGAAAATAGCAATAGTGCTTAGATTTATATACCACTTCATGGAGCTTTACATCAGTGTCGGAGTGGTTTACAATGTCAGCATATTGCCTCCCACAATCTGGATTCTCAATTTACTGAACCGTGGTGGTGCAGTGGTTAGAATGCTGTACTGCAGGCTACTTCTGGTGACTGCCGGCTGCCTGGCAGATCGAATCTCACCAGGCTCAAGATTGACTCAGCCTTCCCTCTTTCTGAGGTGGGTAAAATGAGGACCCAGATTGCTGGGGGCAGTATGCTGAATCTGTAAACCATTTAGAGAGGGCTGCAAAGCACTGTGAAGCAGTATATAAGTCTAAGTACTAGTGCTAGTGCTACTGACCTTGGAAGGCTGAGGCAACCTTGAGCCAGTCAGAATCAAACTCCTGGCAGTGGGCAGAGTCAGTACTGCATTCTAACCACTGCACCACCAGGGCTCTTTAAATAATATGAATAACAATAACAACAGCAACAACATGGCTGTAAAGGGAGACAAACCAGCTTCAGGTTATATGAAAGCTATTGCATTTCTCTGTATAAAAAAATATAAAAGCCCCATGAATGAGGCAAATTATTATACACTCTTATGTACTGTTATGTCTGCAAAGAAATCAGTCCAATTGAGTTTAATGGCTATTATATCAGGTAAGTAATTGTAACACTGCGTCGTAGGAATCCTGCTTCTATGGCCAATGTGGCTTTTTCCCAAGAAAGGAATGCATGTCTGTTCAAAGTACAGAACAGTTTAGGTCTATTCAAGTTGCAAGGATCATGCTCTTGTTCTTAAAATATACACCACCAAATTGCATGAACTGTAAACACTAGAAGTGGGCTGACATTTCTCATAAAATAATATTATAATTGATTGCATATGTGCTACAGAGACAAGTAATGAAGGGAAAGCTCCTCCAGAATTTGTAAAGCTCCACAATGGTTTCATTCTTAATAACATAGCCTCATTACTGGATTTTCTTTTTTTACTACATTGGTTTAACCACCATTTCTTCCATCTCATTTCCATTAGCATTAGGATAAAAAAAAAATTTGGTAGTGTTGGGAATTGGCCCTTTAAAGCAGACATCCACACATCTTAAAGTTGCCAAGGTTGAGAAACACTGCTCTAGAGAGAGAAGGCACATTAATCCTCTTGGAGCACAATGTAACCTTATGGTATGTCCCAAGCAGGGCTGAGTTCTAACTTACCTTGCCGCCGGTTCGCTGCCTCCCATGGTGTGTGGGTGCGCCTCGTGCGTGCACATGCACCTCGTGCACGGGCGAATGTGCAGTAGAAAAAAGCCCCAAAAAATTCCAAAAAGAAAAAAAAAGGCCAAAAACAAGATGGTGACGCATGCGCAGTGCCGGAAACTCAGCTTCTGGGCATGCGCAGAAAAAAACACCCAATTTTTTTTTTAAATGGCGCCGCCCACGGAGCAGAACCGGCTCTGTGACGTCACCAATGCCTACTACCTACTCAGTAGAACTGATCCGAACTGGTAGGAACCCACCTCTGGTGCTGCTGGTTCGCTCAGGGTTGCACTGCGTGGGCGCGCGTGAAGCGTGCATGCACACAGCAATCAAAAACTAGCTTCTGCAAATGCGCAGAAGCAAAATCCAAGATGGCGGCACCCACGGAGACACCGATGGGACCGGCTCCATGACGTCATCGCCAAGTTACTACCGGTTCTATAGAACAGGATAGAACTGGTAGGAACCCACCTCTCGTATGTCCCAGTAATTTAAAAAATAACTCAGTCCTTTTGATTGTTAACAGTTGGCATTTCCATTTTAAACCAATCTAAAAGAAAACATTCTCAAGAGGGATGGAAGACTTGTGATCTGATATCAAACAACACAAGGCAAAATAAATAATGAAATAATATAGTAAGGTGGTGCTATCAATTATGTCTAGCTTCGGTGGTTTGAATAAGGCTGGATGACTTTCAGCAGATGAATGCTTTGCACTGCAAGCAACTGAAAATGTTGAACAGACTTGTTAACAGACTTTGATAAATACTTCATAATTTACTTTTTTAAAGGATCCTCATTAAGAAACAGTTCCTCGACCCTTTTCTGGCTGTTTTGAGATAAAAATTATAAATATTGCAAATTCTGGGGGAGGGAGGGATTTAACAATCAGAGGAAGTCCTGCCACCAGATTTTTAGCATTCCCTTGAGTCTTATGAATGTAATCAAGGACTTCATATTTCAGTGCATGCAAGATTTGAAAGACTTTTGCCTGTGTCTTATAGCGTCCCTTGAAAATGCCATTTCCCCCCTGTATTTGGAGCTCTAAATATATTTGTTTGAAACACAGCACAATCTATTTTAAGGGAACTTACTTGAAATGTCTCAGATCATCTCCTGACAGTAGGATTTTGTTGATATGACTCAACTGTCCTATGCCCTGATGTAGTTTCCGCAGTTAGTGTACAATTTATTGTTGTCCATTTGTGGCCATGCCTATTATTTCAACCTACTATGATATCTCAGGCATGTAGCATCATATTGTGGCAACTGATGCTTTGGCAGCCTTCAAATTAATACGGCGATGTACCCTTCCAATCCCTCTATTATCTTATTTATTCTACTTATATTCTCAACTTTCTTCCATTATGTATGGAACTCAGAACAGTGTAGAGCCAAGTAATTACCAGTAGAAGACTTGGTTAGTTTTGGAATCATGATTCAATTGTCTTATCCTGAAAGTGTATACTAAATGGATAATTGTCATTCAGTGGTTCCCTCTTAATATAGTCTTACTACATAATCAGTGTACACATTCCAACTTATAACATAAAGATAAACTTCCCTTGATCTAGAATAACTGAGAAGTGATTTTCTGTATTGCAAGCTTAGGTAATATAAGGAAGAAAAAACAGCAGTCCAGTTGCCTTTTGGGAAAGCATCTTTGAGACAACTATGGCCTGGATGACTGAGAGTCTCCACAGACATTAGGTAATATACATTTGCTTAGCACATTTTCTTGCCCCTGTGTAGTTGATCATACCAGATGATATCATAGTTGATGGTCCTGAAGGATCCTGAGAGACCAAATAAAATTGGTAGAGTTATGTTCCACGTCTCATCTAAGTCCTATCATAGTTCATCAAAAAGACTGTCTCTTACAAGTTACACTCCATATTTAGGTCTGACTCAGATCATCTATTTTGTCCAGAGCTTTTTGAGCTGATAGATCAGTCAGCTTCCTTAAAAAAGGAAAAGTTAAAATTGAATAATAATTGCTTTATACTGCAAGGTTCAGAGTTTGTCCATTAAAATGAGAATACACCAATACCATCTTTATTAGCACTTTCCCTCCTGCAATGAGACATTTACCACAACTTTCTGGATACTCTCTGGAATCATGTACAGGCCAATTGAGGCCCAAATACAGTCCACGGGAATCAGAGCCCATTTCACCAGGGATTCAGTCCAATTCCTCAGGAACCATAGATTTAAACCCTTTTCAGATAAGTAGCCTCACCTCTTGGCATCATCTCAAGCTCTGTTCAGACAATTTCTAACTCCGAACCGTTATCGGTGAGTTTAATCTACAAAGTGCTCTACTAACAATTCACAATGATTTATTAATGATTCTTCCAGCTGATTCTACTCTAAAAGGGTCTTGTTTACTCCAAAACAAATTTGCAAAATGGCATCTAGAGATACAATAGCGGTGAAGAAATAATTCTGCTTCCCAAGGTAAAAGCTCAAATTTGCTGTCATACCTCAGTCAGGTAAAATTCATTCATCACCCCACATACTGTGCCATTTCATTTTTCAAAACTCCTCAGAAAACCAAAGGGCCCTCCCATTAATGTGAAGGAGTGGCCATTTAGGATTGATTCTAACAAGCTTTCTTTTTGCTTTTATATTTCAAAGCTCAACTAGGCTCCTACCAAAATCATGCTCCATTTCTAAGTTTGAAATCCGTCTATCCTGTCTTTTAGAGAGTGTGAATCTAATCATTTTCTACCCCTAAAGAAATGGGAATTGTTGGTCAACTGTGCAGATGTAAGAATCTTAATGGGATCATTTTTACTTTTCTTGAGCAATGCATTTGGATTACATATCATTGCTTTAGGACTATACTATACTGTTTATATTTTGTTCATCTGAGTGTGTAAGAAATATTCTAGTATATCAGATAATTTTAGCACTTAATCATCACAGTAACCAGAGGCACCTGGGTTTTACAGCCTTCCCAATTACACTCCTTCCTGCAAAAGAGAAAAACATGTTAAAACTACAAAACATACCCCAAAGAGGGCTAACAATATTAAAAACAAAGCGGACTTCCCCCAAATGAAAAAATAAACGCCACATAATTATTAGCTTTTCCCACATATGTAAAATAGCAACAACCATGTATCCAGTGGTGGGATTCAAATAATTTAACAACCGGTTCTCTGCCCTAATGATTTCTTCCAGCAACCAGTTCACCAAACTGCTCAGGAAGTTAACAACCGGTTCTCCTGAAGTGGTGTGAACTGGCTGAATCCCACCACTGCTTATGACCATTTTTCACATTTAAGACCATTGCAGCAACTCTGTAGTCACGTGATCAAAATTTAGTTGCCTGGGAACTGGTTCATATTTATGACCATTGCAGTGTCCTTAGGGGCAAGTAATCACCTTTTGTGACCTTCTGACAAGCAAAGTCAATGGGGAAGCCAGATTCACTTAACAACTGTGTTACTAACTCAACAATCGCAATGAATATCCTTAACAACAGTGGCAAGCGAGGTCATGAAATGAGGCAAAATTCACTTAAAAATGGTTTCACTCAGCAACATAAATTTTGGGCTCAATCATGGTTGTAAGTTGAGGACTACCTACATTCATATGCAGAACACTAAGAGGATGGCATGGCTCTTTCACAAGCTCTGCCAATAGCAATAGCACTCAGACTTATATACCGCTTCATAGTGCTTTTACATCCTTCTCTAAGCCGTTTACAGAATCAGCCTCTTGCCTCCAACAATCTGGGTCCTCATTTTACCCACTTCGGAAGGATGGAAGGCTGAGTCAACCTTGAGCCGGTGATATTTGAACTGCAGAACTGCAGCTAGCAGTCAGCTGAAGTAGCCTGAATTCTGCACTCTAACCACTGTGCCACCTCAGCTCTGTCAAGTCTTCATTGTGTCTTGTTTGACAGAATCTGAAGTCTCAAGCAGCAGAGCTTTGAGAAGTATACCCGACACAACATGTTTGTTCAGCAAGTGCCTGGTATCTTAACAATTGCACCATAGAAGATAGAATAGATTTGGAAGGGGCCTTGCTAGAGCAGAAGACCTTATACCATTTCAGACAAGTGGCTCTCCAGTCTCTTCTTGAAAGCCTCCAGTGATGGAACATCCACAACTTCTGAAGGCAAGCCGTTCCATTGATTCATTGTTCTCACCATCAGAAAATTTCTCCTTAGTTCTAGGTTGGATTCCTCCTTGATTAGTTCCCATTGTTCCCAATGGTTCTCATCCATTGTTTCTTATCTTGCCTTCTGATGGCTTTGGAAAATAGTTTGACCCCCTCATCTCTGTGGCAGCCCCAGAAATATTGAAACACTGCTATCATGTCACCCAGGGGTGGGTTCTAAACTTACCTTGCCAGTGGTTCGCTGCCTCCTGCGCTGCATGGGCGCGCCTTGCGCGCATGCATGCACAGTTAAAAAAAGCCCCGAAAAATTCAAAACAAAAAAAGGCCGAAAATAAGATGGCAACGCATGCGCAGTGCCGGAAATTCAGTTTCTGCGCATGCACAGAAGAAAAAAAATTCCGGGAAAAAAATTATTAAAAAAAAAATTCCCCAAAAAAGATGTCGGCGCCCACAGAGCAACAGAACCTGCTCCGTGATGTCACCAGCGGCCTACTACCTACTCGGTAGAACCGGTCAGAACTGGTAGGAACCCACCTCTGATGTCACCCTTAGTCCTATCATGTCACCCCTAGTCCAAATTCTTTGTTAAGTATTACTTTGGTTTATTTCAGCCGGGTCTTAATCTTAAGGCTTCACAACATCTGTAGCTTCTCTAATCCTAGTTCTCCCTTTATTAGATCCATTTGTTATTTTAACTAAATTCCTAAATGTTCTGTTATCTTAGCTTGACCTAATTAGCTTCCTTTGGTGATGCTTGTTTGATTGAATAATAGTCCCAGTCCAGCTTGGTTTATTTACTTCCAACCTGCTTCATGCCTGTACGTAGCTTTCCGTTTGCTAGTTGTAATTTCTGCTGATGGCATTTTGTCATGTTTCTTATTCTTTCAAATATGTTTTAGCATTTATTCTGTACGAGCAAATTAAGTCCGTGATGATTTGCTTAAAAGCATTCAGCTGTACAATTTGATTTTTGTGTATGAGTTAATAGATTGCACATTGTTGGAAAGTATTTGTTGTATGCAATGGTTGCTGGATAAATTTATCATCAAGGATTAATCCCCAGGGAAACATGTGAAAAACAAAATCTTTATTGTTGGCTAGAATTGCATATAGTTTTTGTAACAGGTTTATAGTATATTGCATCAAAGAAAATTATAAATACATTGGAAATAAGCTAGAGCAAAACTAAAATACCGTATTTTTTGGAGTAAAAGACGCACCCGAGTATAAGACGCACCTGAGTTTTTGGGGAGGAAAATAGTGAAAAAAATCTGCCTACCAGGTATTCATCTGGCTAGCGTCCTTAGTCTGGTCAACTTCAGCACATTATTTTATCGCCTGATTAGGACTGGGAAAAAAAGGTTCTAAAGCACAGCTGATAGAGAGAACCAATCAACAAAGCATGCAAAGCCAGGAAGATTGTTAGCACC
>JANHFT010003526.1:446852-464501 GCA_032467955.1 Pseudoxenodon macrops
AATAGAATTCTTTATTGGCCAAGTGTGATTGGACACACAAGGAATTTGTCTTTGGTGCATGTGCTCTCAGTGTAAAGAAAAAAATAAAATATATTCATCAAGAATCATAATATACAACACTTAGCGATAGTCATAAAATACTAATAAGCAATCAAATCATACTAGGAAACAATAAAAACAATATAAGTTGTAAAGAGCAATATGGATATAGCCATAATTGGGAAGAGATAGGTACTAGTAAGGATGAGAAGAAGAATAGTAATACTTTCTCTTTCCTTTCTTCCTTTCTCAGTGCAGGTCCCTTTTCCCATCACCATCTTCTTGTTTTCCTGCTGCTTTGGCTATAAGAAGGAAGGGAAATATGAATTTCTATACTATTGCATTTTATGTAGGAGAAAAAAATGGTTAGACTATGTAATTGAGGCTCAGTTCCTTCTGTAAATAGGTTACCTTATTTTACAGGCTCCCCTTCTTGCAAATGTAACACTGGATGGCTAACATCTTTTTTTAATATATTAAGGAATGAACCCCCCAACTCTCCAAAAAAGGTAAAAGTCAACATTGGAGCACATCCAGATCTTCAATGCTTTGTGAAAGGCTGGCAACGATGGAACAGTCTAATGCGATTATGTCACAAGGTGCTGAGATAGAAAAGGCATGGTTCCAATGCTATTCAGAAAGGACCTGGAGTATGCCCCTTCTGTTGGATCTAGTGAGATGACTAGACAGTTTCCCTATCTTGTCAACTTACAAGCTGCCAGTGGCTGGAGCTATCCCAGTCTATATAGGTGCAGATGTTATATCCTTACATGTACAGTATCAATGCCTTTTCTCTTCCCACCCCCTTCACAAACAGGACAACATAAGCATACATCAATGAATTAATAATGCCTGTAAAATAAGGTAACCTTATATTGAATGTAAATCAAATACTTATTGGAGTAAATTCAACTGTTACTTCACTCCCAGAATCCATTATAAACTTGGCTATGTGTGGCTACCCTTAACATGAGCAAGATTTACTACTTACGTATTTTAGTTTTCAGGTATTTTTAAAATTAAGAGTTAGCAAAAGCCATTTAGATGCTTAAGTCCCATTATAGGGTTTGCATGCATCCAAATCCAAGCATTCCAGACAGAGGGCAATCTAGCCCCTGCTTGAACACATCCAAGGAATGGGAGCCTTTTCCCTCTCAAAGGGCCTGCTTCCCCTTAGGAAGCTTTTCATTCAGAATCTGCCTTCCTCCAAGTTACGTAGAATAGAGAATAGAATAGAATTCTTTATAGATCAAGTGTGATTGGACACACAAGGAATTTGTCTTTGGTGCATATGCTCAGAGTATACATAAAAAGACAAGATACATTTGTCAAGAATGATAAGGTTAGGGTTATCTGGTATCTCGTGTGCTGTTGTCAGGAGTAAGTTAAAATAATTTATTTCAGATATTTGAGGAATGTGACCATATCCTGCACTCTTTCAACATTTTTATTCCAGCCTTGAATCGATTAGTTATGTCATTCAACCTATACTTAAGCTAGCTTGTTGCGGAATATTTTATGAAGTATTTTGCTGAATCTGACCCATTGTGTTTACAGCAGTTCTACGGCTATTAAATAACATTACTGTCGAGCTTCAGTGATCAGTGAAAACTAATTTTATTTCAAAGCCTTCTAAATGAGTAATTATCCCTCAGTAACCTGAACTCATTTTGAGGTGATAATTTTGAGCTTTTGAATACATAAAAAAGGCAACTTATATTGCTTCAAAGGAAGTAAGTCAGCAACTTCATAGTTTTTTCCTAGTAATTGCAATAAACCTTAATTAACAATTCTCTTCAAATGCACGACACAAGATGGATGTTAGCAGACTTCAGAGATTTCTCTTCGATCATGGCATTTACCTACCTTAAAGAACTGAATGGCAGTTCAGATGTATTATTTCATTTCACATGTAATATTTGACTCATGCAAGATACATAATGTTGGCGGAAAATTACCAAGTCATAATAAGTTATGTATTTTATTTAGTTCCACAGAAAATGCATTGACCGTCAGTTACAGAAAGAAAACGCATGTCCTATTGATGACCATGTTGTATATAATCCATTAACATGGGAGACAGCACCAAGCAAAGACAAAGTAAATCAATTAGGGTCTCAAGCAAAGCAGCCTGGGTTGGATCTTTTTATACCAGGCACTGGATTGTCTATCAAACAAATAAAGGCTCACCATGTCACAGAAGTATCTCAAAGTAGTTTTCAAGGAAACTGTAACAAGAAAAAAAATTCTGCAGAGACTGAGCAAAATTTAACGTTGAATGGTTTCAGCTATCCTTGTACCAGAGATGCTGGTTCTAGCTTACTTAACACTCAAAAACCAAAACATTTGAAATTTTCTAGACATATGAAGGGTTTAGTCCTTATTCCAAAGGCTCATGTGGATAAATTTGCCAATAAAGTAGTTGGTACTGATTTAAGATTATGCACAAATTGAAAGACAGATTAAAATTGTAACGCTACATATTTTTTAAGAAAATAGATTCTGTTGTAGTTATTTGGATGTACAAAAGATCGAGATGCTTTAGTTTTTTATATACATGTTAAAATATTTAATGTGAAAATCATTTTTATTTGGTTTGATGTTCAATAAAAAGTTTTACATAAAATAGTGTTTCTCAGCATAAAACAAGTCTCAAGTTTTTTTTTGGGGTGGGGGCTCCAGTAAATTCAACTTTTTAGACTAAATATCTAAATTAATTTCTGAATATATAAAATGATAAAGAACCAACCAGTTGACACTCAAATATTTGTCCCAATTCTGTTTTTTTAACCGATTTAAACTCTAATTTCAGCTTAAACTGTAACTACACATTTCTGTGGAAATATTTTTTTTGCTACATTTGATAACTATTTTATTGTTTTAACTGACTAATAATGTTAATCTAAATTCTAAACCAAGTTTATACTTATTAGCATCTGCAGTGTTTATGTCCCTTGGGAGATAAAGAGATGGTTAATAAAAACATTTGCTCTTTCTTGCTGATAGAAATGGAATCCCCTACAAAGAGATAAATCTTGTAATGGTTTTGTAATAAAAATGTTTTATTTAATCATGAATGATAGCTCTAGTATGAACCAGCAAATAAATGTAATAGGAAATATTGCTTTTATAATATGAACAATAAGTAGCAAGTATAGCAAAATATAGACCAATTTGGATGTACAATTTCAATGGTCTACAAACTGGAACAAATGTTTTACAAAACGGCCACCCATATTAATGTATTAAAGTTGAATTGTGTAAAAGTCCCCAAGTATTATCCTGTTACTTCTTTCAGTTTATATTAATAAAGAACATATCTCTGGATTGCTCAAATGCCATCATTACTAAATTTAGTATTTGCAATGTTTTTAAAAAAAACTCAGAATATGGATGAAAATAAGAATGTTGAAGTGATGCAGTAGTAATCCTTGCACATTTAAAAACCATATGCAATATTCAAAGAGACATTTTCTTTTATGGAGAAAACACCATACCCTTTCAGGGTAGACATAGAGTCAGAATTGCAAAGTCACCATGATCATTGAACAATGACAGAATGTGGAATAAAATAATGGGAATACTTGAACTAGGCAATTATATATGCCACTTCATGTCTTCTAACCAAGATTATAATTAATACTAGAACATCCGTATGGATCAACAATGACTATATTTCCAGCTCTCAATATAATGAGTTCAACATGCATGACTGTCAAGCCTGTCACAACCCTTTAAACCTAGATTCATTATTTCCAAGCTTGTCATTCTGACGCAGCAGCCCCTCCAGGTATTATCTAATGTTGCCTAACTCACTTCTTGAAGCATGGCATCTTAGCAATTTCTACATAACTGTTCCTTTCAAGAGTCCGATACTAGTATTCACTTATGCAGCCGTACAGTGAATGGCTGTAACACATTCTCCATGAGATGCAACAATCAATTTCTTCTTTTTTTAAACAATCAGGAATCATAAAGATATTGGTAAGATTTTTTAAAATTAAACTTAGCAGTGTCTTATAAATTATAATGTATAGGCAATCCATTGGCACTGCAGTAGTTGCACAGACATGAACAGCTACTCCTGGTAGAAAAATGTAAAAATAAAATGAAAAGGATCAACATTAATAAACTATAAAACAACTTTAAAATATGCTGTGAAAAAGGAGTCCTTATTCTCAGTTATTTACAACAAATCTAGTAAGGAAGGGCTAATATCTTGGCAAGAGCTGGGCTCCAATTTCTGCAGTGGATTAGATTATCAACCTTTACATGATTCAATGACTAGTCTTATTTAGTACTGTGAGCTTCTTTTGAAATAAGCCACTCTGCATTTCTTTTCCTTAACACAAAGCACTACAGCAATATGAAAATGGTGCAGCATGTGTGTGAGAAAGTATCAAGATAGTCTCTTAAACAGCAACAATGGAAAATGGGTTGTTTGCTTTGTTAGTAGGTAAAAATAATAACTGCACTGAATGATAGAGAGGAGCAAACTTCAGGCCTCTACTTGGCAGGATGAACAGGTTGGCCCCAATGCAGCAAGACTGACCTAAATGAGTTTATAATCTTAATAGCCAATTTTGTAAATACTTTATCTAAACATCATTTCTGCATATCACGTGGGGTTGGAATTGTTGAATATTAGCACTTCCTCTATTAGAGAATACCTCAATGTTTAATAATATATGTCCAAAGGGTTTATTCCAGCGATGACTGTTTCCATGTCTATTTCAGATTCTGTTCCAGCCATTGCTGCTCACAAAATTGGATTTCCAATACAAACTATACTCTTTAAGACTGTAAGCATATGTAGCATATGTACTTATTTAGCAGAAAGTTCCATTGAACTATAAAGAACTTCCTTCTGAATAAGCATTCATAGAACTGCTCTGTTAACATGCATGCAATACAGTAAAACTGAACCGGTATGACATAGAAATACATTTTTAAAAACCCACAAAGATTCTATATATGCTGAAAAATTACACACCAGTTAAAGAACAGTGTATCGCTATTGGGAAATGTACATTTGACCATTCTTTGTTATTTTCAAAATTAGCTTAAATTTCAGCCAATTCAACTAATTGATTACAAAATGCTAAATAATGAATTATTTCAGAAATATTGATTAGGCATTAAGAGGAATACCATGATCAAAAGTTTACTAGGCATAATTCTATCAGTGCTGTTTAAATATAAAATGGCAAAAACATTTCTTTTTGAAAAATTAATATTCCAAAATACTTAAAATGTCCGGTGCTACTTCAGTGCATGTGTTACATATGAAGAGAAAAGCAATTATTTTCTGAAAGTGACTTCCAAAAATATTTGAATATACATTATATTTAAGTCATTAATATATGTCCCACATACCCAGAGAGGCATTTGTGCTTAAATTTGAAACATTCTTAGTCTTACCCTTTCATGCACACTCTGGTAAGAACCAATAATGTGAACAATTAGAGAGGTTAAATATTTTTCTGGTCAAAATAAAATGTTAAAAAGTTATGATATTTATGTAGTTACTTCTAAATTACATTAAAGTAACCAAAATATCTTTACAATCCCCAAGACATATCACAACTTTTGAGCACCCCTAATGTTTGGAAATTGAAAGTTTAAAAATTTGACATGCCCTACTTATCAAGCTGTAGATGAGACAGTAAAACGTGTGAATGTAAAATGTAAATTGTATTTTTTTAAAGCCTTTGGATTTGATGCAAGAACAGGATAACAAATGAGTTTATCATCTCTATGCAGCCAATTAGTATTGGCTCCATTTATTTCCAAACTGAAGAAAATGTCCATCTTATCTCAGATATATTATGTAAGCACATACATATTTTCATAAAAATTCCACTACTGTAGACTATAGTATGCATATTAACACTAGTCCAGTAAAAGTAACTCAAATCCTCAGGGGATCTGTTTTATCTTTTCCCCATGAATTCATTCACAATGGCCTGCAAATAAGTAGAAATTCAAATCTCATAAGTTGAGACAAACCAACTAGAATATTTTACTCAAAATCTATCATTTCTGTATCATTGTGCCTTTTGAAGTTCCATATTTTTCTTCACATTTTTTTAAGAAAAGCAAACCTAAAACATAGGTAGTAGTGCAGTTCCACACCATAACATTTCAATAAAACTTTTGTCATTCAGAACTACTCCATTTTTGTTCCAACAAATCTTTGATTTTGATTGAAATGTTACTATCCTTCCATCCGTAGCAACAAATTTATGAAGACCTTTTTATTACTTATATAATTCATTTCTCTGTATTATTTCAAAACAAAAGAGCCCTATGAAAGTATTACAAAGGTAACTCAAAAATGTTAATAGAATTTTTTTCTGATCATATATAATTAGAAGTGATTCTCTGTCCGTTAATAAATCTCAAGCTTCTAACATTTAATGTTAGACTTTTAGCAAGGTAGGATCAGAAAGACCATTGCCTTGCTATAAGTTGGAGCATGATTTCTATGCCACCTGTCCACCATGAACCTATAGTTCCTGGTATCCAAAGTTTCTATTTATTTCAATATAAATGAGACAAATGAGTTTTGAACTGAAAAAAATAGGTTAATGCTTCAACCATGATTTCAGAGGCTACAACCTTACTGCAATAGAAATAAGCCAGTCCTCAAATGAGTATGAGATGACAAATGGAAAGGGGAATATGAAAAAGCCTCTAGTTTGCATAAGTTTCATTTTACTTTGACTTTAGGAACTTTCTGGTAACAAAGGTAGTAGTATTAGATTTTTCTAGGCGATTGCAAAAATCAAAATTCTGGAAAATACTTTGGTTAACAGGATTCTCTAACGATAATTCACTTACGGATATCTATTTTCTCTTAACCAAAAACGAATTATCAGAAACAAATTTATTATTCAAAGAATAAACAAACATTTGTGAACATTTCTTTCTTCTATAGTTCCTTCTTTTATATCTCTTACAATCAGTTCTTCATATAATCAGTGTTTTAACTCCTTAATGAATTATATAAACTAAGGATGTTGTCCTACAGGCCAAATCCCAGTATCCGTTCAATGTATACAGACGCCCCAATTGAGAGCCCCTGAACATGTTCATAGTGCACAATCCAGTTAGGACACACAGTAGGTACTTCTAGTGAATGGTAAATCAGTTGACAAAGTACACTTGCCATGTTTAATACCAAGACATTACGTATAATTGTCTGGCATGAAATTTTACTTTTGCCCTATATGCAGAAATGGCTAGTGCCATTTAGCATTTGGCCACCTTAATGCCTGTTTGTCAAATCCTCCTTCTATCCCCAAATATGTTCGCCTCTCATTTTTACACCATTTCTTCTACTTAAAAGTGTCTCATAACACATCAAATGTAAATAGATGGATATTTCTATTTTGTATTAAAAATATTAGGAAAGATATAGTACAAACGTATTAACATCTTAATTGCCACCTCCACTGAAAAGGCGATGGTGAAAGCTGTTCAGGGGAAAATAATAGGTTGTCTTGTAATTTCAGTTAGAGATGTGTGCATTTTTAGCTTTAATTGTGGGTGCCAACAAGTTCCACTGAAATCAACAGAATCTATTTCCAAATAACTATATTTAGGGCTGTAATGTGTTTAGTTCAGAGGACTCCATGTAGATTCTAAAATCCATAACTTTTCATTAAGAAAGGTTTATCTATACACATTGGATCCTTCCCCAGGGAACTTTGTAAAAGCTTCCATTTTGCATACTATCAAACTATGGTGTTCCCCTTTATTTTGTCTGCCTCACAGATTTATTATCAGATTAGAAAATTTGGGTAAAACAAAGTTGTCCCACCATCCCAATTTTTTTCATTAACAAATTATAGTTATGGCTAAATTTAACTCCAATAGATTTCAAAGCTCATAAGCAACAATTGACTTTCATGACTTATGACAAAGCTAGCTGAAAAGGGAGGCACATTATCAAATTGCTTAATACCGCATCTCTTTTGTCTTTTTAAGGCTAGTACAGAATGCTGTTTCTGGTGGAAATATCTAAAAAGGCATCTTTTTGACCATGTTTACAATGGCACACATTGTGGGCATAAAGGGCCAAACTCTGCCTTCATTACAATAATATAAATCCAGCTATCCTAAAAATGGAGCGCAATTTGGCTCAATACAAATTGGAATGGCAGAAGTCTTCACACTAGAAATACCTTCTGAATAATAACAGGTCCTTAATTTTCCCTCCCCCACCAGAAAAAGCTATATAGGAATTATACTGAGGCAGGATGTTCTATTGGATACGAAATACAAGATCTCCTATCGGCATCTCGATGAAAAATACCATACTACACAATATCAAACCATATTATGACAATGTCCATTATCAGACACTAGTTGCAAAAATAACAAACACTTTTTTCTAAACCAACACAATTTGGTATCAACAAAACGTCTTCCTTGCCAATTGTCTAACTTCAAAGCAAGTAAATGAGATTCCATATTGGTGTCTTCCAGATATATGTCCTTGCAGATACACCACAGAATAATCTTTCATGTATGATTTTACAAACGTCCTGAAATTATAACAACTGTTGAAAAGAAAGATGAGCTGGTTTTCAGAAAACAATACTCCTTCGGAAGGTATAATCTGCTTTGTGTCTTAGAAAAGCAATGTCACCTAAATCTGACTGCCCCAGTGAAAATGACCAGTGCAAATTTACAAATAAAATGATAGAGAGGAGGTAAAGTCTACAGGACATGAAACAATCAGAAGATAAACATCACTGTAATGTTAATTTTTGGGAATGAGTGGTCTCTCGTCTCTCTTTTTCCAGATGTTTGTTTTGCCTTCTGTCTTAGTTAGACGTGGTCTTCCCTGCTTCTTCCCAGGGGGAGGGCTGGCCTCGTGTTTTTTTGCCATGTTTTTCCTTCTAGGCATCTCTTCCAGGAGCTCTTGCTCTATGATGGGGTCATTGCTTCCTTCTGGCATGTGCTTCACAGCTTGATCCTCCGGGGTTGAAAGCAAAGTCCCACATTCACTGGCACTCAGATCCAAGTCTTCCAGGTAAAGTATCTTAGAATGCTGCGTGCTTTTAATAAAGGTTTTCTCCCTCTCCAATTTTCGACTTGGATTATGCTCATTCATGTCCACACCTGAGTCTAAGCTAGTATCATTGCTCTCGGTCTTCCTGCCCTTCTTGAGATCAATGAATGAATGCCTCACTTGAGCTATTGGTTTGCCATCCAGTGACACAAACCATGCTCTTGGATGTGGACACTGTTTTCCTTTTGAAAGCTCCAGTAAGGTTTGCTCCGAAATGCCCTGAAGTTCTGATGAAAATGGTGTCATCACCACAGCTTCATTTAACGTTCCTGGGACAGAAACCGACTCCAGCAAGCTACTAGTGTAGCGGCCCCAGTTCCCAGTCTGAGGAGACAAACCTTGTTGCCTATCTATAGCCACGGTTTCATCTCTGGAAGTTGGTTCCTGCAAGTGAGCGTACATTGGCATTTTGGGCAATGTCTGGGTATAATTTTCATGATTCATACTCTCCATCACAGGGGTGTAGACTATCTGCCCTTTTCTTGGCAAAGTGGCTGACTTTGCAGCATGCAACTGCTCTTGGGAATGAAATAGCTCAGATGTTTGAAGCATAACATCAGGCTGGCTATAGAGATGCATTAATTGTTCTGGGAGGGAAGAAAGTCCATAGATTTCCTCAGTCATTGGAAGATACTGATTCTGTTCTTGTACATTTTGGGAAGGAGGAAGACTTCCATTGAGGTGTTTAACTGGCGGAAGATGTTTCAGTTCTGTTTTGGCTTCCAAGGACTGGGGTGAGCTCCTACACTGGAGATTTTTACCAGAGAATTGATACGGAGTACCTTCTGTGTAAACTTTAAAACTGTCTTGGACTTTCCTCTCCTCACCTTCGGCTGAAACTCGTCTCTGCGGGCTATAAAATGCTACTCTGGGTGAATACAATCTAGATTTGTCCTCTGGCTTCAAAGATCCTCTCGCTGCACTGATATGATTTATGCGAGTTGTTGAAGTTGTTTGGTCTTTTTTTAAAATGTCTAGTTTAGTTGGATTTTTCTTTCTCTTTTTTGGACGACCGCATTTATCCCTAAAAATAAAGCAAAATTAAAAAAAAAGAAATATTAAAACTTTGCTTTAATATATATCATTGCAATTAGTAATAGTCTAACACCACCAGGCCTATTTATTTATGTAATTTACAAGGTTATCTTTCTTGCAAAGGAAGATAACATCCACTTAATTTTGGATTTTACCAAACCTACCTATATTTGAAGCAGACTATCGCCACCACTAAATCTATATATCTATATATCTATTCATATATCTATCTATATCTATATCTATATCTATATCTATATCTATATCTATCTATCTATCTATCTATCTATCTATCTATCTATCTATCTATCTATATTAATTGTACATTCATCAGGATTCTTCAAAAACGGTATAAAAGAAGAGCATTAAAGAACATGTAGGGCAAATTAGTGTTTCCTTTAGTCCTAGAAAGTGGGCATTGAAAGTAAAAGCAACCTCAGCACCTATCCTATGCTTTCAAGCAGTGCACACTATAATCGATTATGGCAAAAAAATGCATTACCGTCATATTCCGTCTTACCTGCAATAGCAAAGCAGAAGTGCAAAGAACCCAGCAATGATGGAGATAGTGCCTCCTAATATCGCTGTGAGGAATACTGTGTGGTAGGCGGTGATATCTTTAGTAACTGTTGTAATAATGGAATCTGTGTTTTTAATCAGAGAAAGGAAATACAGGGAGAGATGGAGAGAGGATAAATAAAAGTTACCGGTTTTATACTAGCAGACTCAGCATTCCTATATTTTCCAGGCAGTGTTCTTCCTTTACATCCTGACACTGGATCTTTCAGCAAACAAGGAGACATGGCTGCAAGCCTCCCACAAAAATAGAATAGAGAGGTTCACATCAGAGAGCATGAAGTCCGCAATTTATTTATTATAGAAGCAGTTTAATGGTACGCAAGAGGCCCTGAGATCAGTTTCATTCATTGTCTCAATACTGATGGGGTTCTACCTGAGTCAAAATCATTCAAGCAATATGCCTACAAGTAGTTCACGGGGTTACAACAGCAATTGGGATTAGAATTTGGGTTGCTAAGCGATGTGGTTATAAAGTGTGACATCACACAAACTTCATGGCTTAGCAACAGCAACCTCAGCAGTCTAGGCTGCTGTTGTACCCTTAAAACAGCACAGGTTGTTAAGCAGGAAGAAGTGGGAGTTCCAGGCAGAGAAGCCAGTAGGTGAGAGCTGCAGGAGAGAGCTATGAACAAGTGGGGAGCTGTGATAGGCAAGTGCTAGGGAAGGGAGGCAGATGTGTAGGTGCAATGGGGGGGGCACTGCAGAGAGGCACTATGGAGTACTTGGGTATTACAGAGCACACGCATGGATGCCACAAATGATGGGAGGTGCCACGGGTATTATAAAGAGCAAGCTGGCGAAAAAGCAGTGGGAGCAAGAATTATTTGAGACCTGCTGGCTTTCCCATTGATTTTTGCTTCTGGGAAAACCAGCAGGAAATGTCAGAAACCATGATCACTTAAGTGTGGGCACACTACAACATCATAATTGCAAGCCAGGCACTGGGCACCTGGGATGTAATCATGTGACCATGGGGATGCTAAAATGACTGGAACTCCAAGGAATGGTTGCAAGTCCCCCTCATTTGGCAGTGTCATAACTTTAAATATCGCTGAATGAGCAGTGGTAACCTGAGGACTACCTGTATATAGAGAGCATTAATCCAACAAGATACATAGATCTCGATCATATTACACAAGTAAGGCATACTATATTCACATGCACTTGTCCTTCCTGCTGAGGGTTTGAATTCATGTTCAAGCAAAAATTTAATATACTGTACAACCTGAGTAGACTGGATATGAGGATGAAGCTAATGATCCTGACCCCCGTGCATATTAGATTTTGCAACATGTACTCTAAATAAGACATTGCTTCACTCTAGGAACTCTTTCCTAGGCTCTTGTAGGAACTGAATTACTATGTGTGCTAGATGTTTACTAATATAAATCTGTGCATATCCTGTAATACCTAATTGCATTTACTTTGGCATCATCTGCAACATTACAATGTATTATGACCTAAAGTCATATTTCATAAGCCTAAAGAAATTTCACCTTCAACATAAACAACAGAGAAATCTCTGTTAAATTTGGGAAGAATTAGACTTCTATGTCCTGTGTTCTGACTTTATAAAAGTAATAAAAATTAAGACAGATATAAAATAATGTCAATTTTCCCAGTTTTACCTCTGGTTCCAGACAATGGGGCTGCTATCCAATATCCTAGACTTGGAGCAGTATACGTCCATACTAAGTGATCATTGATGTTCTTTACCATTCCCAAACCACGATTAATCCAAGCACCTGGTAAGACAAAAATAAAATAAGATGCTTTCTTTCAGACTTTCAACTAAAAACAAGTGAATCAAAAACTTTAGGCAACTCTTTTATACTCATAATGTTATACTCATAATAAGTATATTAGAGGCAGTTCCATCTAGTCCAGCATTGTTTTTCTAAAAGTAGTTAAAGATGTAGTGCTCTATCTTTAATACCTAGAATAGGTATTCTTCGTTTAACAATTGTACAAAGTTTGGATAGCCACATAAAGTATCTCTGGGAATCACATGATCATGTGTCGGGTGGGCCAGTTTTATGACATATTACAGCGTTACATGGTCACATGACTGTTTTTGATGATTTCAAATGAATGGGCTTGCTTTATGACTGTAGTATTTGCTTTACAGAGCTGTGGTGGCAAAGTGGTTAGAAGGCAGTACTGCAGGTCTAACTCACTGCTCACTCCAGGAGTTTGATTCTGAGCAGATCAAGGCTGACTCAGCCTTCCATCCTTCCGAGGTCGGTAAAATGAGGACCCAGTTTGTTGGGGGCAATAGGCTGACTCTGTAAACCATTTAGAGAGGACTTTAAAAATTGTAAAGTGGTGTATAAGTCTAAGTGCTATTGCTATTAACCGCCACCATAAAAAAGGCTGGAAAATTGCTTCTGGCCACATAGGTGTCTCAATTTATGACCTCAATGATTTATAATCATAATCCCAGGCTCAATTATTATTGTAAATCGAGGACTATTCCAAGTTATGCATCAAAACAGCTAAGCATTTATTATTAAAATGTAGACTTTAGGACTGGAATTGCTGTTGTTGAACAATGCAATTGTAAAGTGTGAATCACATGGCCACATTGCTTAGTGACAGCAAGCCTGGCAATCCCAGTTGCCATTGTAACTCTAGGATGTTTGAGGTTTTAAGTGAAAAGACGCAGGCATCCAAGATAAGGTGTGTTGGGGGGGGAGGGCAGTATGGTTGCTGCGGGTGATTGGAGAATGCTACAAATAGATGATAGGGAGCTTGGGTAGGTCTCGGGACCTCGGGTAGGTTGATGGAGGCTGTGGAAGGACAGGAAGGGGCTTCAGGTAGGTGGGAAAGTGCAGTAATTGGGCAGGGGGTGCTACAGACTATGATCCCTAGGATCTGGTACTCCATAATGGACTCCTAAAAAAAAGGGAGGGGGATGAGAGCTATTTCCTGGTGCAACCCGTAACCTTCCTCATTGACTTTGCATGTGAGAAGCTGGCCAGGAAGGTCACAAATAGCGATCATGTGACATGCCCTCACTACAACATCGTAATTGTGAGCTGGGTACCAGAGTGCCTAGATTACAATCACAAGACTGTGGGGATGCTGCAACAGCTACTTTAAAAAAAAGGTCATAAGTTTATTTTTTCAACTCTGCCACCGCTTTGAATAGACACTGAACTAATAGACATAAACTGATGACTATCCGTAGACTGCTCAAAAACTGGAAATAACGATCCTGGATCAAGTGGATTTGCATCTAATAAAACGTAGTTAGGATAATCTCGATTGGGATTTATTTTTATTTATTTTTTTACAAATAAAGAAAGCTGACAAAAACAAAGCTTTCTTCCAATCGTAATAATTTGGCTATCAGAAAGCACTCACCCGTTTTCATATCAAACGTCCAGGCTGAGATAGGTTCTCCTGCTTTTACCGCACTTGTAGGCAGAAGAGGTAAGGTGATCTGAATGGAGCCATCCACCTGCAGTTCTTTCCCACTCGAAAATATGTTCACGCAAATTGCAGCAAGGGGAGTCAGTTCAATACTTTTGAAACCTAAACATACAGAAATTTTACTTTTAATTTACTTTTAATTAATTTAAAAGTGTTAATTTACTTTTCCTGATAATGGGAACATATAATCGTTTTGAAGCGGCTTCATAAAATGAGTGCTATTTGCAAGTCATACATGGGGGCTCCATCTCCTATGGGCTCCTGTCAGACTACTATTATAGCTATTTAATCTGAACCAGAAATACTCCATTCCTGGGGTAGAGGCAAAAGGGCTTCTGCATTATTACTGGATAATTACTGGCAATAGCTTTGTTTTATTTAATGTTTTATTACATTCCACACATAGATTGTTATGTCTGTAAAAAAAAAAGTGACATTTACCATAGTAGTTAATTAAAGCAATCATGTGTGAATTTAAATACTGTTAAGATTTTAGTATCTTTCTTGAAAGAAGCAGATGGCCATCCTCCCCTATACTATTTTCTGCTGAGCAAGCCCCTTTTCCTTTCACCTATATTTTTCTAATCATCTGATTATCAAATTAGAATTTAGGTAAAACTATTCCATTAAAGTAAAAAGTAGTCATGAGCTTCATTTCAATAAGTTTAGAAATATGGGCAATATTGAGCTTAACCAGCAGATGGAGATAAAAACAGAAAAGCGCTTACACTTCCAACTGTTCATAATTAAATATCGAAAGACGTTTTAAATAACACCCAACCCAAGAGAGAGATTAAGAAGTGACAGATCCCATTCACCACCCAGGAAGGAGTTGGCAAATGAATAATTCGTATTAAAGTACTTTTTAAGGAACATTGGCATGTGAATACTTGCCAATGGATTGAAACAGCAAAAGGGACCAACCACCAGTTCTGATTTGTAGAGTTTTATCTCTGCAGGCATCCAAAAGCCAAACAAGCAGTAATGTAAATTGATTAACCTTGATTGAATGTATTGATCTGATACTCCTTTCAAGCCAAATGACTTAACCTAAGAATATTATGAACAGTAACTTTTATATGGGATGTCATTTGATATTGTATCAAATACTGTGTTTTCCTAAAAATAAGACCTGGTTTTGTTTTTTTTTGCCACCAAAAAAGGCACCAGATCTTATTTTCAGGGGATGTCTTTCACTCACTCACCTTGCCGTGATGGCATTGACAACCCCGCCCAGCAGGAGCCCACTGTGGGCCCACTTCCTCTTTGGCCACTCATCGTCACTCGTGCACATCGCCCCTGGCCTCTTTTTCGCCATCAGAGGCCTTCAAGAAAGGCCTCTATAGCTGAGAAACTGTTTTTGGATTGACGTGCATGGCACCCCCCAGCCTCATTTCCCAGTCAGAGGCCTTCATTCAGGAGACCTTCAACCAGGTTCAATGGAGTAGGCGGTGGGTCTTAACTAGGGCTTAGATTGGGGGTTAGGGCTTATATTGGGTGCATGTGTAAAAATGAAGCTAGGTCTTATTTTCAGGATCGGTCTTAGTTTCATGGAAACACAGTAATAATGAATCAGTCTTACATCTACCTCAGTATTTCCTAAACTGGGATACAACAGCTTTCCAGGTATTCAGACAATTGCTATCAATGACAAGTATTAGATACTTCATGAGATATTCTTATTTCCATTTTTGTACAAGGCTACATGAACAAGTTACAGAAATAAATGTACTGATACAAGTCCCATAAAGAGCTACCAAAGAAAACGTGCAGCACAATCTTATACACATTTCATCAGAAGTCTGATTTAATTGACATTATTAATTGACATTAAAGTACAAAAAATACATTAAAAAACCTACAAAAAAGTTAAAATGAAGCTGTCTGTACTCCTTTTCCCCTAAAGAATTTGCATAGCTATATGTATAGAAAGTAATCTGTTAAAAAAAATATCCAAAAAACAAGGAACTACCTTCAATCCACTATCTGACTGAAAACAGAAATGGAACAAGTGAATCTTTGGTACCAGGTAAACTCAAAACAAAAACACAGGTAGAAACTAGCATCTTCCTTTAATCTATAGCATACAGCTATGCCCTGTACGTACTTATTTGAGAGCATTGCAGCTAATTAATTAATCGGGTCACATGAAACTGAAAGAGAATGACAGCCACACAGCAATGCCCCTGCAGCACCAAAGCACTCATAAATTACTGCATGCCCTTAGGACTGGATTTTTTTAATGCATATATAAATTAATTGAAAGAAACATCAGAAATTTCAATATAAACTAAAGATAAAAAAGAAAATGCCCTAACTGTGCCATTTGCTAGTTCTTTAAATGTAAAAGGGGGCATCATATATTATTGATTCCAGCTGTATTCAGCTCCCTGTACTGAAGCTTGGAACACATGGAAAAAACTAGAGAGAGACGACCACCCAAGATCCACCTGCTAATGGCTGATATTAAACTTCATATTTATACCAACAGAAGAAAATGTGATTAGAAAAGTATTAGTGTGTGCAAAGATGGACAAATTAACAAAAGAAATAAAAAATGAAAGAGAAACTGAGTCTTATCTGGTATGGAATCTATGGTATAATTGGATAGAAGAAAGGTGTAAAAACTAAGAAAATATTAAGGAAAGAAGATTCAGAAATTAGAAAATAGTAATAAATTTGTATAATCATTTAAGACACAAAATGTATGTTGATAAAGTAGTATATTAATATATAAGTAACTACCTGTATAAAGGATAATAGAATCACATGTATAAATATATAGTTTTAAGAGGAGAAATGGAATAATAAAGGATCTATATCGATGTTGATGTGTTGTAAAACTGTTCAATAAAAATGTATTTAAAAAATAAACTTCATTATTACTATACTCATTAATGAATTCATAATGACTTCCAGGTATTTAACAAAGAAGGTGGTACTGAACTTTTGCGAGTACCTGTATACCTTCTCTCCAAAATTCCAAGCTGCTGTATTTTTCGGACTATAAGAGGCACCGGTGTACAAGACGCACCAAGATTTCAAAGAGGTAATTAAGAAAAAAATGTTTTTGTCCTCCCCGGCCCCAGGACCACTCTGAAGGCCTTCCAAACCCTCTGTGCACCCTGTTTTTTGAAAAAACGGGCCCATTTTTCACCCGTTTTTGTGAAAAACGGCCTGATTTATGCCCGTTATTTGTAAAAACGGGGGAGTTTTTGCCTTCCCCCAGCCCACAGAAACACTCTTCAAGCCTCCCATACCCTCTGTGCACCCCATTTTTGAGAAAAACCAGCCCATTTTTCACCCGTTTTTGCAAAAAATGGAGCGTCCAGAGGGTTTGGGAGGCCTGCAGACTGCTTCTGAGGGATGGGGGAAGCCAAAAATGCCCCCGTTTTTGTGAAAAACGGCCTGTTGTTTGTCCGTTTTTTGTAAAAACGGGGGAGCTTTTGCCTTTCCCCCCCCCACATAATCACTCTGCC
>JANHFT010003527.1:11325-26568 GCA_032467955.1 Pseudoxenodon macrops
AGGTTGACAGTAGACAGTCTAAGGTTAAAGGTTTGGGGAAGAAACCACAGAGTCAGGTAGTGCATTCCAGGCATTGACAATTCTGCTACTGTTAAAGTGGTCCTTTAAAGAGTCTGGAAATGAATAGATAATCAGTGAAGTTTTCTAACTATACTATGGCCATACGGGTTTTTATGTCTGTTATGGATTTTTACACATTTTAATGCTTGCATATAATAATGCCTGGGTTTGTTTGTTTGTTCATTTAATTTAGTATAGACGTTCTCATTAGGTATAGGCTAACATTATGGAAATAAAGTAGGCCACCTTGTTTAGGTCAGATATGATGTTATTGTCTTGAGACCTGTGGTTCTGGGACCATATGCAGGAGCATCCACAAATGGAAGTCAAGAAAATCAAGATGATGACGGCAACTATGTGATCAAACTCTTTTCATCTGCAACGCACATAAAAAAGGGGAGAGGCTTTGATCACAAGTTCACAGCTGCCATTTTGTCTTTTTGACTTCTCCCTGCAGATATACCTTCATTGAGCAGTGTTTTCAGTTTCATTGCATCTCTGTATACATGCTTGCAGTAGTATATGCATTACAGCTTATATTCAGATCCCTGCATATAGATGCTGAATTTCAGTGTTCCTGTTTCTACTCCATCCTTGTAAGTTATATGTGGGACCCATTCTGGGGTGCTACTCAGCTCTCCATTGATCCACTGATATTTTCTCTTGCCACATTTACCATAGTACCTAGAAATGATGCTGAAAATTAAGATTGATTTTCCTGAGTTAGATATTGATACAAAGAATAGAGAAATTTTAACTGGTGGTACTTATTCGGTGATTATGCTAAATGCCTTTTCTTTTTTTAATACCAGAGGATTGATTGCATGAAAAAGAAACAAATGCCTTTGTTTCCTGTTAGTTCCAACTATGGACTCAAGGTACTTCTTTCTGATCGCAGACTGATGTTGTACATGCTGTAAAATGACACAATTCTACCTTTGTATAAACATGAGTTCTCCCATAAGTTAAGAGAACGAATAAGCGAGCACATGAGAGGAAGATAGACATTGCTACAGCTTTGTTTATATTTAACAGGAGAAAATGGAAGAATTTTTGTTAACTATCATATACTGTTTAAAGCTCATTCTACAAACATCTACTCCACCATGTGGCCTTCAGCAGCTAATGCTGTTCTGTCCACTCGGCCTTTGTTTTACGAAATTGTCTTTTGTGAGCTCTTTTAGAGATATGATTTTACATAAGGAAAATGGTTGGCTAAAAAAACAACCAAATGCCGTGCGTCATGACTAAATTGTCCTTGGGGATTTGGATTGCATAAAAGGCACAATGAGAAATCTAACCAAGACTCTTGTTCCTGCGATACCACTTAACTGCTGTGGTAAAAATCGTTGTTTACTCTGTAGAAACGGAATCTTATTTTTGGAATGTGGAGCAAAGCTAACTAGCTTGTTCCTCACTTGCTTCTGAAAATCTCTTGGCAGTTCAGGAAAGAAGTAACAGGATATGCTCACAGTGGTGACTCCTTGGACATTGGCTGATTTTAAAATGTCTTACACTTTTGCTGGTTGCAATTAAAGCTTTTATGTAAAATGCATAAGGCATGCTGTAGCAGCATTATTGGCAGCCTCTTTACAAACAGCTATCAGAGCTCAGCACTGCTGTGAAAAGCACACCATGGCTCTGGGATCCATTCCACATACTGTAGAGGTTCATTGCAAATGATTGAAATCCTACTATACTGTGGCTAAAATAGTAAATAAAGAGACCGCACAATAAGAAGAAATTAGATGTGAATTTAACCTGAACAAGTAACAACATGAACATCTTGTCAAGTAAAGTTGGCCAAGGCCAGATTCTCCACCTTGAAAGTTGACTTTGGTAACTCATCCCAACTCATCTGAATTCTAGCAAGTTATTTCGGAAGTTTGGAGCCTTGAATTCTCATTATCTAGCCCGAAAAAAATGACTGTTTTGGTTTCATTACTTTTCCAAACTAGAGTATAATAGGATCTGCAGGAAATTCAGAACATTTTAAATGGAGACATTGTGCCAAATTGAATAAAAAGTCAGTGCAGGACATTTGAGCTACGTCCCTTTACATTTTTTTTTAAAAATCCATATAACATTTTTGTTTCAACAGAACAGAATGAAATCTGCAGGAAAAGGGCATTTTTTTAAAACTGACAAAAAATTACTGTCTCTCTGAGTAGATTGGAATTAACTACTTGGGTAGACTCCGGGGAGATTAATTCACTATACAAGTCTCCTAATTTCTTCACATAATTCTTTGTGTAAAAGAAAGCATTATTCTTAAGACAGCCAGATGGTAAGACTTCTACAAAACTTCTTACAACTTCTAAGTGAATGCAGTGGAAAACAAAGAGACAAAGAAAAGGCTCAAATTTTAAAATCACTCTTTTTGATGGGCAGTGCCTACTTTTCTCTATAACACAACTAAGTTTCTGAAATGCTCTGAACATCAGAGCAGTTCTTATAAAGCAGAGGACTTTGAACCAAGAATAGGACAAGTGAATTAAGAAATATTTTATTTCTCTAGTGGCCTTTGTGCCAATGCAGCCTTATTCAGAGATTATTCAGAAATGTATAAGGTTTGCAAGTGTGAGCTCTAGACATAGTGATTGGGGGGACATGATTATACGATACAAATTAATGGAACTGAGTTTCAGCCCTGGGTTCACTTGTCTGGAAGGTGTTACTATTTTGATACGGACCAATAGGCAGGCATCTTGTGACCTTCCTATCCTTGAATAACATATCATTTACTAATGGCTGGTAGAAATTCAAAGAGATTGTGCAAAATGCATATTATTTCTGAGAATGAATGTCAAAATAATCCCTGCTCTAAAGTGCCCAATGTCCCTGCAATAATAGCTTCAGAAAAGGTTATTACAAATAATAGATTGATGTTTTAATGAAGAAAATACTGTACATAGTCTCTTAGGTATTATTTTATTTTATTCCATCCAATGTCTTTTGCTACTATAAGTTATACATTTATCACCCCTCCAGCAGAAGTCATGCCCCGAAATAAAGCAATATTCAGTTTTGTTCCCTTCAGAGAAAATGGGGTGTCTTCCTTCCTCCCTCTCCTTATTTAGTTTGAAATTCCAAGCCTTAACACTAGTGTTGTTGTGGATTTGTACTTGTGGGGGTTGTGGGGGATATTATCTATGCATTCACCAAGTACTGATCCAATGAACTGGCATTTCCTCACAAAGCAGATGAAGAGTCTGTACAGTTCTTTTTGTAATAAATCATGGCCGTGAAAAAGGATTTCTTTAAGTCCTTTAGTCCATTCTTCTCCATCTCACTCACCTTCAGGGAATAGGTCTATAAGAAGCTCCTAAGGCACATAGTAGGTAGAAGAAATAAAAGGCAGGGGAATCAAAAGAAGAAAAGTCAGAGGTTCCGGTGATTTTCTGTTGATTGAATACTCTTGAAAGCAAGGCAGGATAGTAAGAAAAATAAGCAAACTAAAAATAAATCACATCTTCAGGCATGTTATTAGATCAACAATAGCAAGCAGCTGAGGGCCCTTTCAAGAGAAAATGATACCTAGAGAGCGGAGTATAAGAATTGCTTCTTACAGGGCATTTTATACATAAGTGCAGAGTATACATGCACCTTGTCACTGTACAAGATTGTTTCAGATGTAACTTTTGCAGTCATAGGTTCAACTCTTCTTTAATGTTCATTTATAACAATCTTAAAGGAATCTTATATCTGAAACAACAATATAACTTTCATACTGTCATACTTGTACAATCAATTTGTGCCTATGCAAGGTAGAAATAGACTTAAGAAGCTTGAGGGCTGCATGGATACAAATCTATAGTTTTATGTGGGGTGATCATATTTTCTCTTAGCCTTGAGCATTAATAGATTCCTTCCTAAAATTCCAGTCACCAATTGGTTTTAGATGAGTAGAAGCTCGTCTTTCTAATAAGAGTCCATATTACTATTTGCCAATGCCATATTTGGGCTGCAAAAATTCATATGACCACTACATAGCAGTAAATAGACAAATATTCTATACCTATTGCCATCAAGTGGTCAACTGGATTTTTGCAATTTATTCTCTGTACTTTGGAGTGGCCTTGTGTGTATGTTTCTGATTTGGGAATAAACACTAGTGCAATGCTAGAGGGACAAAGCTTCCATGTTGATATAGCTGGGTGTCGACTTCCAGTTGCTATTCAGAATTATGGATTATTACCCAGGGATGAAATTCAGCAGGTTCTGACAAGTTCTGGAGAATTGGTAGCAGAAATTTTGAGTAGTTTCAAGAATCGGCAAATACCACCTTTGGCTGGCCTCAGAGTGAGTGGGAATGGAGATTTTTCAATATCTTTTCCCCAGGAGTGGGGAGGGAATGTGGATTTTGCAGTATCCTTCCCCTGCCACGCCCACAGAACTAGTAGGGACAATTTTTGAATTTCACTCCATTATTATCCCAGTGTTATAGGTTGGCCACTGATATTTAAATAGTAAAGTTTTCTACGTGTATTCACAATCATCATCATCATCATCAAACTTTATTACGGTCATACACCAGCAATCAAAAGTAAATATATATTATTTCATTGTGACTTCCTGTTTGGCAAGTAGCTTTCATACTGCAGCTTAAGGTTAAGCAATTTAATGAGGTATAAGTTGTTTTACAAACAACTTATGAATCTTCCTGAATCTCCCATTCAGCAAGTCTATCTTAATTGTTCTGTGGATTATAAACTGTTTAATTTTTGTTTTAACATTGCTTTCTGTATTCACCATTTTCTGCTTCTAGCTCCCAATATATTGGTTTATTCTCTCTTATTCCTGCATCAGTTTGTGGAATTCATTCCACTTTTTTTCATTTATATTTCAAATAATATAATCTAATAGGATGACAATCAGAGAGATCTACACATCATGTTAAGTCAAGATTAAACAAACAATGTTAATGGATTTTTGCAATGTGTAATTTGTAAACCATAATTTATAGCTTAATTATTCCAGTCATTATGGCTGAATTGACCAAGAGTGGTGAGCATAGGGTGTGACACAGTCAGCTTTGCACTATATCATGTACAATATATTGGGACCTGATTGTCTGGTCTTTGTTTTCATAGGTGTTCCTTGATGGGCTTTGATTTAAATCGGCACTGGGTAGATCCTTCTCCTTGGGCTCATCCTACACTGTATGGTGTAAAGCAACTAATTATTCAGATGCACAACAATCCGGTGAGTCGACAAGGGAAATATAAAATAACTTCCCTTTTATCCACCAATTGACAAATGTTGATTTAAGGTTGCTCTCACAGTTTGTGACAAGGATTCTGGATTTTTCATTGAACGTGTTTCTACAGAAGCCTGCTTTTGCAAAAGCTGCTCTTTTGTCTTTCCCGAGTCTTTCCATTATCATTTTCATCCCACTTTTTCCCACAAGGGAACCCCAGGCTCCTTTGCATCAAGCAAAGCCTTTTTGTGATTTCATGGACTCATCCATTTAATTTCTTGGCAAGAATATGCAACTGATTTGCCATTACACATGTCCATTTAAAAAAACAACAGCCTACATCTGTGAGATTTGCTTATAGCCTTCCATTTGGTACTAACCTAGTTCAAGATTATTCAAGATAGGCTAAGTGTTGCCCCTGTTCCAGGCCAAAACAATATAAAAACTAGGGAGTGCAACAGTTGACAATCAAGCTTAGTTAAAAGGCAGACCTGTGTTGGACAATGGTTACTTTACAAATATCCAAGAGGACAAGCAAACCTTCCATTGATGTCAAAAACAAGACAGCGGGAGAGAGAAGTTGTCCTCTTGGGATGCCCAACCTTTTCAGGAGCTGTTCCACTAGTTAATTGTCCTCACTGTTAGGAAGTTTCTCCTTAATTCCAGGTTGCTTCTCTCCTTGATTAATTTCTATCCATTGTTTTTTGTATTGCCTTCTGGTGCTTTGGAAAATAAATGGACTCCCTCCTCTTTGTGACAGCCCCTCAAATACTGGAATACTGCTATTATGTCACCCTTAGTCCTTCTTTTCTCTGGACTGTTGAAGACTTATTGTACAATATCAAAGAATGTTACTCAGTGTCTGTTTAGGGAGCATTGCAACATGAAATGTAAAGCTGAAGAGAAATGGCATTTGCAAATGTTATTTAAACAGTTATAGATATCACTCATGCACACAAAGAACCCCTAGATGCAGTTGCTGCTAATCTAGGAAGATGGATTAAGGGAAGAAGAAGAGTAGAAGACAGGCATTTATTGAATATATGGCATCAAAGTCCAAAGGATTTATTGAGTATATGACCTAAGAAAAACCTCTTAACACAAAAAGAAGTTGATCTGAAAATATAAAATAAGTAACAGCATTTACTAAGGAGGATATTTGGATTTTATACAAGGCTCTTGCTGAATAAAACTCTCGATATTCCATTTCTCAGTGACAGCTTTTCCTTTCAGGGAAAGATAGCATATTGAAGCACATGTTGCTATTCCATTTTTTCATGTGTATGTGTCTCTGCTAGATATTACTGCATCTGATTATACATACACACAACGTAAGTAAACAAACACATATGGTTAATTTTGTGGCTGTTCCAGAAATAGAGATTGCTGTTTATTGTTAAGCCGGCAGAGCTGCAGTACAACTTTCTCCCAACCTGCTGGAACCTTATTTATTCCTGGGCAGGTAATAAACTGAAGTATCATGCAAATGGCTCTGTTTTTCCTGGGAATAAGAGAGTCAGGAGGAAAGAGATAAGCAGGGATTAAAGAACAAGGGCTGAAGCAAATATGGTGCTAAGACGAAGGGCATAGACATCTGGGGAAATATATAAAAAAAAACATCAAGGTGGCAGCCGCAACCACATATTAAAAAGAAGGAGAACTTCAGTCTGTGGTTGCAAGCACCAACCTGACTTTATTGAACCTTTCCACAGAGGCCCTTGATTAAGAGAGTAGAGAACAATAAATGAAATGAAGCAGAGTACGGACAGCAGAAGTGCATCATTTTCATCAGGTCAAAGAGCACAAATTGCATGGTGTTACAAAGATCACATTCCCCTAAATTGTAGGGCGCTATTTATGTTTAAATGTAATTGTAATTAAATGAACTAAATATAGTAAATATGATTTAAACTTAAACAAACCCCGGTTTGTTCAATAATTTCCTCCTCCTGCAATGTTAAATCTGGTGATTTTGTTTGAGAGCATTAGAAGAGGTACTGGAGTTACTCCTATGCTTTGCAGGTGGGTTGTCTGTCAATGTCTGTTTGTGTGTCTGTGTGCGTGCATGTGCATGTGCATGTTGAAGCCTTAGTAAGACCACACTTGGAATACTGCACCAGTTCTGGTCACCACAATAGAAAAAAAAATATGTTGAGATTCTAGAAGGAGTGCAGAGACGAGCAACAGAAATTATTAGGGAACTGGAGGCTAAAACACATGAAGAACAATTATATGAATTGGGTATGTCTAGTCTAATGAAAAGAAGGACTAGGAGAGGCATAATAGCAGTGTTCCGATATTTGAGGAATTCCTATGAAGACAAGGGGGTCAAACTATTTTCCAAAACACTAATAGACAAGAAAAGAAACAATGGTTGTGAACTAACCAAGGAGAGAAGCAACCTAGAACTAAGGAGAAATTTCCTAACGGTGACAGCAATCAACCAATGGAATAACCTGCCTTCAGAAGTTGTGGGTGCTCCATCACTGCAGGCTTTCAAAGAGAGACTGGACAACCATTTGTCTGAAATGATATAGGATCTCCTGCTTGAGTAGGGAATTGGACTAGAAGACCTCGGAGGTACCTTCCAATTCTATTATTCTATGTTTTAAAAGATAAAAACTATATATTCTTCTGATCAGGTTCTTCTGAGTTTTTTGGTAGATCCCCATCAAGATTGTAACCAAGGATAAAATACGTTATTTCACTACTATTGTCAAAGAGTTAAGTGAGATCAATGTTGTTGAAAACAGGTCTAAGAAAAAATATTTCACACTTTAACCTTATGTTTATATTGTCTTCTAAGGATTCACTAAAACCACTGAATTCGGTGGAACTGGCTCCCAGATAGCCAGGAGCTGGATTGCTATTTCAATGTCCCATTAGTTATACCAAGGATTAAAAACGTAATTTATTGAATGTATTCTAATTATCACAACTTGCGTGAATTCATGTTCAGGCCTGACTGCAGTGGGATAAACATCCTGTGTAAACATTGCTGGATTACTTTCCAAACAGTAAGTGATTTGCCTCTGTTATGTAGTGTAATCTTTTATTTTCAGAATAAAATTAATGGTGAAACCCTCGGGAGCAAGTAAATCTCAACAAAATTATGCAGATACTGTAGATTTGTTTTAGCTAAGCTAGTTGAAATGCAGCTTTTTCTCTACTTAGCATATTTTCCACTAAACAGTATATGCCCCACCCTGGGTCTAGGTTTTCCCATACAGGGAATTTCTTAATAAGAAAGGTCTGCCATCACTGGGAGAGAAATTGATCCTATTTGGTTCTTCCTTCTGCATTCTCCATTCCTAGTTTTCCCCTGGCATCTCCTTTCATTCTGAGAAAATGCTTTCTGCCACAGGTCCAGTCACACACACACACACACACACACCGCCAATTTCCTGGCACTCTCTGCTTGTGTCTTCCTGTTTTCATGCCAAGATTCAGCTTCACGATAACAAATCATCAGGAAAAGAGTTTTAATCCACTAGACTCTTGCCAAACCATTAAAACGCTTCTGATTCATTATTTTTTGAATTCCTGTGACTTTGCAAAACTTCTAGTTTGGCGCAAGTGTTCATGTTCTTTGTTTCAAGTTGGTTACTTCTATCTGCACAAGATGGCTCTGCAGTATTTTTTATATTGGGCATTACAAGAGGCATAAAGTGAAATGCAAACAGAAAGCAGGGGAAGTGTAGTATTTGCAAAGTGGAGAATGCCAGAGAAAGATGACAAGACAGACTGCTAGCACATCATATTCCCTAGGCCTCCTTATGTATGTCTCCAGAACAATTCATAATTTATTTTTTTTAGTAATCCAGTATCTTCCTTGTTTACATATCTTCCAGCATTTCAGTGTATTCAGTGCTGGTATGATATCGCAGACTTCATAGATGCAAAGTAGAATGCCTCCTATTATATTTGTATGCTCTTTAACATTTGCTAACATCTGGGCTTGTATCCAATATGTCTTTTCACTGTCTTACTTTTTCCATCATCTGTGTTCTGGGATAAGGTATCTGATAATGCTTAAAATATTCATTCATAGTCATCTGAAAACCAAGAAGATAAATTCACGGTAGTTATTGCCCATTAGAAGACAGTTGTAGCCTTTAAGTGGACATGTTTGTTCATTTTTGCACATGGATGGTATGCAGCTTCATACAACCTGAATGGAATCCATGCAATTACACTAAACATTGGACATGTTGAATTGCCATTCCATGTTGAATTGCATGGAAACTGTGCTACAAGCTACAACATCAGATGGTAGCTTGTAGTACAGCTGAGTCACAAATTGATTCTTAAATGTCTGGTTACAAGACATTTGCTAAGGATTGAAATAAACTCTTCAGTCCAAAGGTTCTAAGAGCTGAAAAGCAATTAACAAGCAATTTTTTTTAAAGTGATTAGAAAAGGGACTTTGCAAATTTAATGTCCTTTTGAAGGTACCAAACATGCTTTGAACAAGATGGTTATTCTCAGAACTCTAAACCAACTAGAGACTATTATCTTATGGTCTCTTCACAAGGAGCACTTGTGGAGCACTTGTGAATGATCCTAAGTCCTCTCCTTGTCTGGAGAGGAATAGAGCCGGTCTGCTCACCAGTTCTTTATTCTACTGTGGTCATCAGCTCCACTATCTGCAAAGGTGTCTTCAGTTCATGACTTCTTCTCCAGAAGTCCCCCATAATGATAGGAGCACATTTCTTGTGGCAACTGGACTGAGGCCCTTATGAAATATGGCTGGTGATAGCATTGGAACAGGTAGTCTCAACTTTCTGACCCTTCCAATGAGCCAGATAAGTTTTAAAAATGAACAAAAGGAATAACTTAAGTAAAGGAAAAATGTTTGCAAAGTTTAGGTCTTAATCTTCTTGTGTCACATGGGAAAAAACATAAAGCCACACTTTCCTTGTGACAAAATTGTGAAAGCAGAGATCTGAGGAGTCTTTCAAATTAAATCCAGATATTATAATCACAAAAACATCTGAACACTTGTTACCACAGAGAAAATACTCATAACATATATTTTTATATATTTATATATATTTACTTCAGGGGTGGTATTCACTTACCTTTGCTACCGGTTCGCAAATGTGAGTGTGCGTGCCACCTCCGTGCATGCATAGAGTATCAAAAACGGGATGTGATGACATCCGGGCGGGTGGGTGGAGCCTCCCGCAGCTGCTGCTACTGGATTGCGTGATCCAGATAGAATACCACCACTGATTTACTTGACGAGTGGCTCTGCCATTTATATGATTGAAGGAGTTTGTTTCAGGAGAAGTATTAGATTCTATGTGAAAACTAGTCCAATGACTTCCATTTGAGTGACTTGCACTTTGCAACCTTAGCCCACCTCAAATGATCATGTTTCCCAAATTATCTTACACTTTTGTTCAATATCTGTTTACCATCATACAATTCAAATGGAAGAATAAAACACCAGTCTCATGATTGCAGAGATCCTACTGGGGTCTAATATAAATTTCCTTTTTGTCAGGGCAGCAAATTGTGTTGATTTTCAGGCTCTGCTTCCACTCTTGAAATGATGCTATTAACATAGCCATCCACGTGAAACTGTGCAATGGACGAATAAAATATAATAATAGACTTGGGGGGAAACATTGGTCTAAATTGCACACTTGAGCTCTCTGTTCTCTGAGTCCACAAGTGGTATCATTTCATCTAACATTTTTAATGATTAACAGCAATTGTTTTCCGCCCAATAGAGCTTCCTCCCCCACTTTCCATTCCAAACTGTTTGGTTATTTCACAGCCGCAAAGAACATATAGCCATTTTGAATATTGATGAATGAATCAGTCAGTTTTGCTGGATTACCCAAACATTAAACATATGTTGAACCTTTTTTCCCCCCCTGAAAGCACAATTTCTGCATGGTAGGAAATTTCACATGAAAGTAAGCTGGGTACGCTAGATAAAATATCTGAAATGAAAAATCTAGCAAGATTAAAAAGCATAGTTTCTAATGACTGGTCTTTTTCACACCAGTACCCTACAGAAAGATTGGGGCAAATAGGCTATATTGGCTGGGGATTCCATTAGCTTTAGCTGCGAGTTATCTGGAAAATATTAGATTAGAAACTGTTGCCTTGCAGCTTTTAATTGCAGCATATAAATGAAGTACAGAATTAGAAAAAAAAACAATCAACTTAATGTTTCTCCTTTTACCAATCAATAACTCAATAAGCCTTCATCAGACGTATAGGATAGGCAAAATTTAAAAAAAAAGATAGAAAAATTAATGTTTTGCACAGAATAGCAAGTTCTGTGTCAGCTGGCTTATCCCACAAGTCCCTCGTCCGCCATTTGGACTATGACAAAAGCAGTAGGTAGGTTGTAAATGGGAGGCCTCATCAATCAGAATCTAACTACACGGGATACTGACTGCATCACTTGAAATTATATCTTTGTTTTGTTTCCAGTTCTTTTCTGGTGATTTACAGTATATGTATTCAGTCTGATTTATAGTAACCTCGGCATGGGAGAAAGGATCTTCAATTCTTCTGCTGCAGTAACAAAATAGACCCAGAACTATTTAGAGGAAACTTGAATAACAACAGAGGGGAGATGGCATTGGCACAGAAGACTGGGGAGAGCCTAGAAAAATGTGTACAGACAGTGCGAGAAGGAAATCCATTGCCAAGACAGGGGAAGAAGCTTTTTCTTTCACTTTTAAATTTTACATGGTTTACAGGTGATTACAACGGCCCAAAGGCATTATAATCCTATTCCTATCTGCTAAGAATTACCATTGAATTCAGCATGGGTTACTCCCAAGAATTAGATTGCAATCTAATTTGTAAGTGGTTCCTGGAGTTTTAGATGTTTCTGTATTGAGGTTTAACTTTTTTATTGAATTGCTGTTTTTAAACATTGTAAATTATCCAAAGTCACTTAGGTAAGGTAGGCAGCCATACAAATTGAATAAATAAATAAACCCAGACTATATATATAAAGAGTCAGGGTGCTACCCTGGAAACAGCAAAAGACCGGCCTGCGGTGCCTCTGCCAGGGAAAACAGAGCTCAAGAGGGCTGCGCACAGCCATTGCAGGTTTCATTTTCTGCTGCAATGGCCTCCTACGGCCCTCTTCCAGGGAAAACAGAGCTTGGGATGGCTGTGTGCACTCCACGAGCTTCCTTTTCACTGACAGAGGGCTGCAGGAGGTCATTGTGGCAGAAAATGGGGCCTAGGAGCCCGTTTTTGCTGGCAGAGCACTCTGGCCACCACAGGCGGCCCGACATGAGTGATGTCATGCTGGCCATGCCCCTGGTCACACCCACCCCAACCCCTCGAGGTCAAATACAACCTTGATCGAGTTTGACATCCCTGGTTTATCCCAGCCATCTTATAATCATGCTTGTATTTTTCTTGCTCAGAGATAGGACATCATATTTCTCCTCACTGAAGGTCATTTTGATTGCATCTCCTCATTGTTCCATGTTGACAAAATTCTCCTGATTTTTGATGTTTTCACTTAAGGTGTTTATTATTTTTAGTAGTAAAATCTATTTTTCCCCCCTACCGTTTCTGTGGGCATGTCTTGGTGGGGTCATGTGACTGGGTGGGCGTGGCTATGTAGTCATGTGACTGGGGGGTCAAAACACAGAAACTCACTTTAACAAATATCATGCTGGAGCAGGGGGTTGGACTAGATGATCTCCAGGTTCATTCCAGCCCTGGATTGCTGTGCTCCTTCCTTCCTTCCTTCCTTCCTTCCTTTCTTTCTCAGCAACCCCCCTCATCTTTGGCCTAGCAGGCCTCAGGGAATCCTCCTGGGAGCAAAAACAAATCCCCCCACTCTCCATTTTTGGCCATTTTTGTTAAGAAAAGTTTTAAAAGTTCCTACCATTGTGCAGCACAACTGATCGTCAGAACATTATTTTTTTACTTTGTTAAGCATTTTTTACTACCAGTTCGGGTGAACGGTGGCATTTTTTACTACCGGTGAACAGGCCTGAACCTGTAGCACTTAAACCCTGATTATTTTTCCTATATGTCATCCTGAAACCTAGTATTCATATGTTTAACACCTTATTTATAAATATGCGGATTAGGTTAGAGCTTAAAACAGAATCCAGTGGTATCTTTCAGTTTGATGCAGAAACATTGACACATATTTGCTAAATATGACAGTTCAACCAGTCTGTATCCAGCCCACCGTTTCTCATCTGCTCTGCCAGAATCTCATAGAAACTCTGAAATGCTTTTCAGACTTAAGAGGTACAGGGACCATTCCTATGTGGAACTAAAGTAACTGTATTAAAAGCAGATCAAGTTGGAAGAAACGTTATTTATTTGTTATATACCAATAATGGCTCTTGCCAAGCAATGCATTATTTTCTAAAAGCTCACAAATCAATTGCTTGATGATTTGTTCTAATGCTTTGCTGGTATTATCGTCAAACTGATTGGCCTTTTGGTCAGGGACTTTATTTTTTATCTTTGTTAAAGACTGGAGCAATGTTTGTCCTTCTCCAGTCCTGTAGCACTACACCCATCCTCCATGATTTCTCAAAGGTCATGGAAAAGAGCTCTGACGTGTCTTCCTTAACTTCTGTAATAAAATCTGAAAAAGAAAAAATAGCTTACCATAAGAATTTATTATAACAATGCAGAAGGAGGAGGAAAGGAGGAGGAGGAGGAGGAGGAGGAGGAGGAAGAGGAGGAGGAAGAGGAAGAGGAAGAGGAAGAGGAAGAGGAAGAAGAAGAAGAAGAAGAAGAAAAAAAAATTTAAGTTAACTCTTCTGGTCCTAGAAGCTTTGACCCTTTTCCTCACATTGTTGCATCTCACCTGCTCTTGCTAACTATTAGGATGGGAATAATATGTGCTTTTATGTGGAGCTAAATACATTTGCTAGCTTAATTGTTGTTGTTTTATTCATGCATCACATTGTCTCTGGTTAGCCATTTGATCATTGCTGTGTGGTCAAATAAATCTGCAGCGTTCACAAAAACTAGAGACTGAAAAACTGTATATGTGAACATGCACTACTTAGGACACTTTTGTGTAATCAATATTCACTTTAAATATTAATAGATTTCAAGCCCCTAAAGAGCATTCATAAGGAAAATTGATTGCACCTTACTGCATTCTACTATTTGTCCATTCCATTCAGTTAATTCAGTTATATGGTTAATCTGAAACTTGGAAAAAAGAAAACAAAACTTTTCAGTGATACTTCAAAGAATAGAGTGAAGTGACATTCAGAATGGATAAGATAATACTAGGAAATAAACAGCCCATTCCATAACTCTAGCAAAAGACAGATGAAAAATTATAAACCTATGCTGCAAATGCGACATTAGGGAGACAATTTTTTTTTTCCTGAAGAAGTCAAGAAAACTTTTCTTTCACTTATATCTTCTTTCTCAAATTGGTTGAAAAGAAATGCCATTTAGATGAGGTCAATTCTGAAAACATTAATTTGAGTAAAAAGAGGTGAGAAATATTCCATAACAGCACTCCTAACTTCTTGTTATTGTTTTAGAACATCCATACAGACATAAGATAAATCAGATAATGATAAAAAAACAACCCAAATTAATATCTTGAAATTTGGATTTTAGATTTTTTTCAAAGCAGTAAGCAATAATCTGAGTCATAGTTATTTCTTTCTGATACTTCCATATCTTTATTGTGTGATATTTTCTGTATGGTAAAAGTATGTATATAAGACATATTTTCCTCTTTTACATGTGATTATTGTTGTCAGGCCTACGTTTTGGCCTGCCACACTTTCAGCTATTCTATTATGCATGTGATATTGTGGGGAAATGGGTGGGGGTATCGTGTGAAGTTGCAGACGTAGTCGTATTTACATTCTTTAGAAGATAGCCAAGGTCATCTTTGGTCTTCACACTAAACCGGAACAGGTTAGATGCATCTGCCAGCATGGCAGAGAGCGATTGGATAATGTGACAGATTTGTGGGTGTGAGGGCAGGATCTTGA
>JANHFT010003527.1:29498-53246 GCA_032467955.1 Pseudoxenodon macrops
TTGAGGTGTTTTGTAAAATTCTTAAACATGGTAACATGTGCCCCGATGACAATGGGTATCACAGTTAAATGTTTCATCTATAGCCTTGTAGTTTCAATGGCCAGGTCACGATTTTCCAGTTCTTTTTCTTCGACTCTGGCATCTCCTGGTACAGCAATATCAATAAACTGTATGCTTCGGCCCTCAACAACTGTGATGTCTGGTGTGTTGTGTTCCAAATGACGATCCATCCGTATTCTAAAGTCCCACAAGACCTTCTCATTTTCGGTAACCTTTTCCGCTTTGTGCACCCATGACTTTTTGGATACAGGTAAATCATATTTTTTGCATAATGAGCAGTGGATTAATTTGGCAACTCGATCATGTCTAGCTTTGTAATCAGTTTGTGCAATTTTTCTGCATTTACATATTAAATGTGAAACAGTTTCGACTTTGTTGTTGCTTAGTCGGCAGTTTGGATTGTTGGTGGATTTTTGTATCTTCGCTTTCATCGCATTAGTTTGTAGTGCTTGTTCTTCAGCAGCGAGTATTAAACCTTCTGTTTCTTTCTTGATGGTTATTATTACTATTACTAATTTTGTCACATATGTACGAGATAACAGGAATAAGTATAAACATGGGTATTAATACAAGAGATGGGTACGAATAAATGGGGACAATAGGACAGGGATGGATGGCTCGTTGGTACGCTTATGCATGCCCCTTATGCGCTTATGCATGCCCTTATGCACTTAACACTTTTACATAATGTTATATGAAAAAATTGCATAGATATATACATCAGAGGTGGGTTGCTGCCGGTTCGGACTGATTCAATAGAGCCGTTAGTGGAAATTTGCCCCCTCTCACTGAACCGGCAGTGACGGCTGGCTGGCCACGCCCCTGAATTGATCCTCTGACAGAAAATCGTTCCTCCGGGTTGAAATTACCTAAAAAATAACCATTTGCGCATGCGCAAAAGGTGTTTACATAGGCACGACAGCGGCTCAACAGCAGCACGTGAGTGAGCATAGCGAGAGCGCAAAACACACACTTCCGGCACAACCCGAACTTGTAGAGAAGGTAAGTTGAACCCACCACTGATATACATGTAATGAATAGAAGATTTCTTCAACTCAAAGGAGACTTTTAAAAATGCATTTGTGGTTTTGACACATTCTTGGGTAACTCGCCACATGCTATTGCCTACCTGTTTTCATCCTAAGTGCTTTCATTATGTAGTAGCATCAAAAATGTTCAACAATAGGCACTACGGCAATGGCCATGAGAAACTTGAGTCAAGGCCCAAGTTGGAATTTAATGCTAAAGCTTTGGCAGAGAGTTGCTCTTTGTTCTGTATGATAAATGGCAGGTTCTATGTAATGCCAATGATGGATGTTGCATTAAAGGTCGTGAGGAATTCCCATCACAGAGGCTGACCTTTAGTTATCTCATTACTGAGCAATAGATTTGGAATAATTTCACTAAGTTGGGAATGACCTCTTTTTTCTTGTATTCTTAAATCATTGTTTTCTTTACTTTAACCCCTTTTAAAAAGAGAGGGAAAAGGTTAGTAAAAGAGCAAGATTAGAAAATTATCTAGGACAGTTTCCTTAAAAGTCAACAAAGTAACTCTATTTTTATAGACTATAAGCTCATCGTGTTACCATGATTAATTTATCCCTCAAGGTACTTATGAGATGCTAAGTATTCTTATCTTCTTTTTCCAAAGAGAACACTTCTTAGGTTTGGAAATTCTTAGAAAAGGGTACATTGCTTGGGGATGCGTCAATGGGAAAGACAGCAGCGTTATGCTTCTTTTCTGTGTAACTCTAAAAGATGAGTTACGGTACGTCTCGTCAAAATGTGGAAGCTTGATTGGAAACTTCCTACAAAGGGAAAAGGAAGAAAGTCAGGAAGACAGGCCAATATCTTAGTCTAGTTTGAAGTAGTGGTTAAGGCTCCAGTCATTTTCTCTCAGCTCTAGGAAGCAGGCAATGATAAATCACTTTGGAAATCTTGCCAAGGAAACTACAGGGACTAGTAGTCCAAGCAGTTGCCAGGGATCAAAACAAAAACACAAAAAAACACCGATAAGAGCCACCCTCTGCTCAACTATGAACAGCCAAAACTAGAAAGGAACATTTTTCACCCCAATATATTTACTATATTGTATTACCTGGGTGGATTATGGACACTTTTTAAACAACCCAGCCTATATCTGACAGCCTGAGATACCTAGAGACAAGGATACTAAGTATGGACTGAGTGTAAATGAGTTTGAATACAGACATCACTTTCCTAGTTATCTAAATTCTGGATTGGGATGAAACAAAGCTCTTAGCCTCATTTGAAGAACATAGAAGGACATTGAGAGCTGCTCTTCTGCCTTTAAAGGGCAACATTAAACTCCCCCTTATTTTGTTTCTAAGGTTTTCTCTGTCAAATTAGATTTTCATCCGCAAACCATTAAAGCCGCATTACCGATATGACACGTTTGGTCTCATTTCATCTAATTGATGTCAACCTCCCAGAAATCTGTTTGTAAAAAGGCCAAACTGCAAATAAGTGAAGAAAGTGGGGAATGAAATCGTTGGATACATGCCTTCTAGATATATTACTTCCTGGGGGAAAAAATTAACTTTGACCAGCTAATAAGTATGAACATTTATTACTCAAAATGTTATCCCTTCTGATCTGACAGACCTGTTTTAGGTAATTCATTAAATATGACAAAAAGGCTCATATTGCTCTAGTTCGTTTTTGACCTTTCTTACTATTAGAAAATTAATTTAAAGAGTGAAACAAATGTATTAGTGTTGTCATAAAAAGAAGATGAATACCTTGCCTTCAAGCTGTTTCTCCATATTAATCAATCACACCATATAACATGATTGCTTTTTGACATATAACATCTTGCAAAGATATTTTCTACTGTCACACCAACTTTTTATTAAATACTGTTCATACATTTTTAGTTCTAAAAGTTACTGGTAGAATGAAACGAATTACTACGAAAGCCACAGAAGCTACACAGATGCTTTTCACAGGCTACTTACTGTTTTGACAGAGTTTTATCAACTCTGAATATAGCTATGATTATCTTAAAACTAGCAAATCTTTAATGCTTTTCCATCTACTAGGAGCTGGAAAAAAATCTGATAAATGCATACATTTTTCTAGCAACCTATTTACCTATTTTCCCTATTTTTGTGTACGGAATCAACACATTTTGTTATTTTTAAAAATTAAAGATAGGAAGAAGCACACTATTTTACTATTATCATAATAGCCTTGTTTACTTTAAAATTAATGATCAAATCGAGATTTTCCAAGGGAACAGGTTTAGAAAGAATGGCACATTGTTATCTCCTATTCCCTCATTTATAGAAAGTCTCTAAAACCCTCTTCAGATGATCATAAATAGCTGTTTAAGTCACTGCATTTACACAAATATTGTCGGAGAAGAGCAGGCAGATTTGGTGTGTGTGTGTAAAGTTAAACATGTCATCAGCTTAGAGTCCTTATGTTGCCACAAATTATCCAAATCCAGCCCCATTTGAATATTTTGATCCTTATCTAGTGCTAACTTAGTGTTGACTCTTAGTTGACTATATTCTTGTGAATAGGCTTGAATACATTTCTGTGATGCAACTTAATGTATGATCTGGATGCTTTGCACCTAATCTTAATGTTCTTATATCCTTGATGTAAAATTGTTTTAAACAGTCACATTTATCAATATCATTCTAAATTATGAACGCCAGGAGTTATGTATGTATAGGAATACAATAATTATGTATTCCTAGAAGGGTCACCCAGTATATAGTACAGTAGATGCTGGAGGTGGATGATCACTTTAGAGACAATGGCAAAGAGATCAGTTTAAACTTACTAGTAAACCACTCCTGAATTTTTACTAAGAAAACCATATGGATGGAAAATATAAAATGTGTGACAGCATAGCACCAGATAATAAGCCCCTCTGCTGAGATGATACTCAATATGCTAGCGAGGAATTGCTGCGTGTCTTTGGAATACTAATGGTGCTTTATGACAATGACTAGATAAAAGCCTTCAGGATGCCTAGCTGCTGATGTTCCCGTACAAGAAAAGAAAGTTGCAAATCGGAATTATTGTGGGAATATGCGCTGTAAAATAAACATGAACACAATGAAAGATGAAATGACTACAGATTGACAACTTAATGACAGCAAATTGAGATGGACTGGTATTGGACATGATCAGTCAGATTGCATGATTATTCAGGATGTGAAAAACCATGAAGGAGCAGCATTGTTGATACATTGTTTATATCGTATACAGGTAGCACAGATCAATAACAAGAATGAGTAACTCAGAGCCATGGGCTACATCCTGTCTCCTGACCTTTATTGGAAACACGTAAAATCATGCTGTCATAATTCAGTAGCAAAATGGCAGATTTGAGGTGGCACATTTTTCCCCCCATCCTAAAACTTCTTCCAAAACTACAAATAGCCCTCATTTATCAACTGCAATTGCTAAATGATCAGCAATGTGGTTGTTAAATGCAGCAATCAGTAAGTGAGATATGACAATTTTATAATCTTCCTTCAACTTTCCTTTGCTTTTCAGATCTGTGAAGGTTATACATACGTAAGGACTGGTTGCAAGGTTACTTTTTCATCACTGTTGCAACTGTGAATAGTTGCTAGACAAGGCAGTCATTAAAGAAAAACTACCTGTATCTTTAAAGTTTTAGTCACACTCCACTAGTGCCATCATTTTTAGCACATCCTTTTTAGTTAATAAATATATATATTTGTGTCTGTGGAGAGAGAGAGGAATTGACAGTGTCTCCTGATCCCTCCTACACCCAAAAATATTTTTTTCTTAACCTACACTGTGGTCAGCATCATTCTTTCTGTAGGAACTATCTGTACTGTTAAACAGCATAAAAAAGAAAGTTAATGTGTCAACTTCAACCATTCCTTGACAGGAACAGCCTAACCTCCCTCATCCATGCACTGATAGTTTCATAATCTGATTATTGTAATGCTCTCACTGGGAGTTGTCCTTATGTGTGATCCAAAAGCTGTTGAGGCAGAAAATCTAAACAGCGTGTTCTTTATGTGATTCATCCAGACACTGCCATGTTAACTGCTTTGTTTAAAAAAAAACAACAATCTACCTGTCATTTTACCAGCTTAAGGTGTTGATATTAATCAATCTTAAATTATTTGAGACTAGGATTCCCAAGAGAATGTCTAATCCCTCGCAGATCTCCTAACTGCTGTCGTTCTCCTCAAAGGTTCTTCCAATTTCCCAACATTCTGTATGTGTTATTCTAAAATCCATGAGAAAGAAGGATATTGATTTATGACACCTTCTTTTCCCCAAAAAAAAAGGGACACTTGGAAATAAAGTATTCCATGCAATATTTTCATGTATGCTAATAATGTACATGATAATGAAATCAATAGTGTTCGATTAATCATGTAGTTATGGTCATCTGATGTGGTGCATTATACTGGGGCATTTTATGTATTTTTGCTATTTTATTCTGTAATTTCTTCTTAAATTTTGTATGCTGTCACTGGACACATTATATGTTGTAAAAAATTACTTAAATAAAGTAGATAGGATATAAGATAAGCCTACCACATCTATAAAACTACAAAAACACTACTATATCTGTCAGCTGTCCAACTGGTGAATCCAGAAAAAGGAACTCCTGGGATGTTATTTTACCAAGAGTATAAACTTTGCTGAATAAATCCACATTGGCACAGAAGAAGTGAAACCAGCTCTGGGCTTCCTGCACAAACACATGCACAGTTCATTTCCCCTTTCCCCACGGGCCACCCACAGTCCATTACCTTCACCAATCACTTCTGTTCATTTTGTTTTGGGAACCATCAGACCACGCTTTGGCATCTGCTGTGGGTGTCCTTGGGTGGGGGAGTGATCCAATGATGCTTCCCCTCACCCTTGCATTCCAATCCCATTCTTGGTCAAGCTGCGGACAAAGCAGAATACAGGTGAAAGTTCAAGTCAATCTTGACAATATCTGTAAGACAGATAGGATATAAGATAAGCTATTATAAGATAAAACCGGAGATATCTTTGCTGCTATTACCAGACCAACCTTCTAATCTGACTTTCAAATAGACAACTAGGAACAAGTGAAAGGCAATTGCAGGAGAGCCACCATTGCAACTTTGGAGTTTGCCAAAATAAACATTTTTTCTAGAGAAGAACATTAAATAGAGATATTGGTGACTCTCTCTGTCTCCCCACAGATTTCCCACTTTAGTTGCCTGAACAAAACTGGAAAATGGAATTAAGAAACCTTGAATCTTTTTTGGTTGAAAGGAAAGGATTATAACTGTTATAGACAACTGAAAAAGGAAGGGAAAAGTTGTGTTTTCCCATCAAAAATCTTTTCAGGGAATCTCCAGTGGTGAACAAATAATGCCCCTGGATGCTGTTATTTTCTTAACAAGGGAGCTGTTACCAGATATTGTTATCATTCTTTCTGGCAGCCACTTGGCTGACAGCTCTGTCTGTATGCAAATAAGCTTCGCTTTTTTTTCCAGGAGCTTTTCATTTTGGCAGCCTCATTAAAAAATCATATTCTGTTTTAAATTATCTCTGTGTCTCCAAAATATCTCCCCTGCTACCTTTAAAAAGAATTCATTTTCGGTCTTCATTTGGAACATCTTCTGTAGTTTGAAGTCTTCAAATGAGAATGCTGTTTGTAATTGAATTTTGCCTAGAGCTACCATATCTGGAGTGCAAAAATCCAAATTATCACCAAATGGCAGCAAAAAGCTTAAAAATTGGGACTCGGCCAGATTTTTGCAGCTCAGGTATGGCCCAGTATGTGATGCTTATTTATTTTCTTGTTTATATATTTGATTTCCCATGTAGAAATGTGTACGGTTGTGATTAGTATTACAGAAGGTAAAGGCTTTTTGCAAGAAGTCTTTGTACTTTGTACTTTATACATTTTGCATCTATCAGCATTTTGGGAATTTCAGCAAGCAACCTCTAGATATCAAAGGATCAAGCTTAATAATCTTTATCACCCACAAAGGAGACACGGTTCTTTTGACTGATCATTTTGCTATAACATACAATTTGCCTTGCCTCTGAAAATTGGGATTCTCTTCACAACTTGCCTACTCTGGCATAAATTAAGTGTTCAAAAATGTCAAAATCTTTCTCCTTTCTTTGATGTTGTCCCTGTGATGACATGTCCAAAGAATTCATTCTGTCAACCTCTCATTTCCTTGTCCTTTAGAGGTCATTAGATCCTTTGACCTACTCCCAAAGGACTTGTGGAGCTAAATAAATTATTGTGATTGGGAAGAAAGCAAGCTATATTCATTTGATATATGCATGCATGCATACATACATACATACATACATACATACATACATACATACATACATACATACATACATACATACGGTAATCCATTAGCAAGATCTTCACTTGTTGTAGAGGAGCATTTTATGAGCTTTAGGGCTCATCTGTGTCCATATGAAGGTACCCGTAAATTTCTGTCAGACATTATTGCTTGTTCAGTTTAGTAGATTGCAAACATCTTGAATATTCTCAGCATCTGTCAAAAAATTGCTTGATTTTTGTGGCTTTTCCCTCATTTTCTGGGATAGTATAAGATTGGAGTCTGAGAATTGTATACAATGTATTAGATACAATGCAGTTGGCACCTGGTTTTCTTGGCTTTCCTTTTTACATTGTTTTTTGTCTTTGGGGTTTTATTGTGAGCCATCCGGTTCTACAAATTGGACAGCCATATAAATCTTTTAAACAAATACATAAATTGGAAAAAGACAAAACAGTTATGAATGTCAGGATAACAAAAACACAAAAATACCACAAAACTAATCAATTTCCATTTAACTGATGTTTGCAAGATGTAAACAATGGCATGAGGTCGTTGTCTGGAAATGCTCAACTCTTCGATATATTCACATCAATATGAAGGAGTGACCAATCAATCATTGTATTGCAATGGTGGCCAGTCTCTTACTTTAATGTCCTGGATGGTATTTCTTAAATTATTCAAAGTTGAGACCATTTTATACCTGTGTCACAATTGTGCTATTGTTCGTCTTTGAACAGCTTGGTGAAGAAGACATGTTCTTTATGTTTGTGGAAGGATTTTTCAAAGCTTTTATGTGTTTGCAGATGTCTCTTTCTTATTGCCTACTGCATTTCAGGAGATAAACGAATAGTATAAAATTCAATATTTGGCAGGTATTGCAGGAGCATGCCTGAATAAAAAGAAGACATGAGACTTTGCTCTTAGAATGACAAAACAGAACACCTTCTCTCTACACAGGCATCCCAGAGGGAGGAAAAGGAAAGGGGGGAGGAAGGATGGGAGAGCAGAGAAGAGGATAGATGGAGAAGAGGGGAGGGGAGGAAAAAGCAGAGAAGAGGAGGGGAGAGGGGAGGAGTTACTTGATGATGACTAAAAGAATAAGTAGTGAGTTATTAACAACCATGCATATCTACTTGGAGCTAAGCTGCCCTCAACTGAGTGGTCTTATGGTCTTCTTAGTCTTTTAGCTGTTAACTGTTTGATCTTGGTGTCCTTAACTGCATTTAAACATAATAATATGATAGCGTTTGAAGCGGAATTCTTTTGTCATGACGAAGAAGAAAATGCAAATTCTTGCTCTTGTTTATCCTCTTGGCCCTGGTATACTTCTAGGGAAAGAGAAATGCAGTCTCCAGCAATCTCCAATCTGCTCATCTGCTCATCTCTACAGTAGTGTCATGGCAGACATAAGATTGGGTCAAGGAAAATGCAAATAATACATGGGTTCAACAATAAAATGTTATGAAGGCATGCTTATTATCATACGGCACTGGTGAACAGGCCCATTTGCTCAGCAGCCACAGGGCTAACTAAGCAAGTTGCTCTATCACATTACACAATATAGTTACAACACTTTTATTTTTCTCAAATATTGGTGGGGAGAGTCCCCATGGTAAGTCAAGTACATGAATATGTCCTTGAATGCAACAGAATCACTTAAGGAAACTGGAAACTAGAAAGATAGATGGGATAAGAATAAAAAGGGTTTGGCTTTTCCCCTTCCGGTATTGTGTTTCCAGCTCAGGTCTTTCACACACACACACCCATCCCTTTTATTTTCTTGGTGAACACAGCTGGAAATTTTGTCCGATTAGTAAAGAGTTTCCCCCCTATTAAGCCCCTGAATCTCCTTCAAGAGACTGATAGACTGGGCCTTAATGGCAGCCGCTTTACTTCTTTTCAAGCTCCATCCATCAGGCTGACAGTGGCTGCCGATGGGCCAGTCATATTGTCTATATTTCATACACAAACATCAGGCTTGCTGACAGCACTTTGCACACTCGGAAATTGCTTTTGCTGTGAGTTGAATTTCAACGAGAGCATTTCCTCCACCCTGCTCCCCACCCCCCAAAAAAAACCTGGCTCTGTCTTTCTGTGTTTATGAGCCTCAGGAGAAGAAGAGCTGCTGTAAATAGCTAATGGTGAAAGCACTCTTGTATGGCGCAGAAGGTTTTGGGTTTAGAGCATTTAATGTTTACAACATATTGGGAGTTTGTTCATTTGCAAATTGATTCATTCCTTAAAAGGATGGTCATTTCGTTCTCCTGCTTGTCCTCTGCACAGATGCGTTGCTGTGTCATGTGTATGCAGGCGTGGAATTAGCAAGATGGTAAAGGAACTGTGGAAGGGGGAAAAAGCGAGGGGTGTGGACAGTGCAGCTACCGTTGGCAACTATTTGGAAATACTAGGAGAAGAAGGAAATAAAATATAGCCTTTAACTGGGAAGAGCTGGTCCTTTGGCTTAGAGGATGAACAGATATATTAGTCCACATATGACACATATTTGACAACTTGTGTATTACTGGATGCAACAGAAAGGAGAAGACTTTACGCTACAATCCGATGAGTGATTTCAGATGTTGTTCATTACATTACCCTAATGGCAGAGTAATGGCTTCAAAACAGAACTCTGGAAAGAAAGATGGTGTTGCTAGAAATCAACTAAACAATTCTTGCAAGGAGTTGTATTTAAGAGGTTCTGTTTTAAGACAGATACATTGCTGCTATGATTAAATATAAACATGACCTAGGTTCCAAGGGCAAGCCAACATTATATCATAACCAATTACATTCATAATTAGGTGTATGGGGAAAGAACAAAGAATAAGGAAGAGATCTCTGCCTCATCCCTTGCCAGGAGATTCTCCTAGATCAGGGGTGTCAAACTCGTGACAACACATTATCATCATGTGATGTACTGTAACTTTTTTCCCCTTCACTAAAATGGGGGTAGGTAGCGTGTGACGCATCCAGCCCATGGATTGCGAGTTTGACATCACTGTTCTAGATGGTGCTTTGTTTTGCTTTCCTTTCTGAAAGAAAGAAAAATAATAAAAAATCACCATTCACAATCCCAACATCTTATGAGGTAACACACATTTCTGTTTCCTAAGTTGGCCTTTAACATTAATGAAGGGGCAACCTGCATGTAATGGCCTAAGGATTGCAGTAAAAGCACTAAAGCAGAAAATTATTCATTGCTTAATTTATTTCATTTTTACTGCCAAGGATAGGAGCAACTTCTTAGCCTTCTAAAGTTCTGAATGTTTCTTGGAAGTATTAACTGATGGTCTTCCCTCATTGGTCTGAATTGCAGACTGCATACAGCGAAGAGGTTGTGGTATCTTCTCCTCATAGTCCAATATTATTTCTTTCCTTAATCCAGGGGTATGAAAGCTTTTCCTGATATCTAAATTCAATCTACTTCACAGAGTTGTGAGGAAAATAAGAAAGGAGTGCTATTAATACCCAGTTTGAATTCTTAGAGGAAAGACAAACTGTTTATCTAACTTAAATTGGCAATAATAGTTGTGCTTAAATTTCTGATTTGCCTCAGCTTCAATTTGCTGGGTAACTTTTCTTTGGAATATGGTCTGGCAAATGTAATACCTTTATGATATAAATGACTAAAGTGTAGTTGTATAGTAGGAACCACCCAGGAAAAGGTTTTCTATCACACAATTTTGAACAAAACTCTAATTTTATAGTATTAACTTTTTTTCTTTTAGATTCCTGAAGTTAAATAAATAGTAATAATATGAACAGTTTATTATAGTTAAATATTTAAATTGTTTTAATTGGCTGAAGATTTATTTTTGCTTGGGGTGGACCCCTTGAAATAACTGACAGTTAAGTTAGCTGTTACTAACTTCTCCCATTAGTTTCAGTAGATCTACTGAAGGCATAACTAAACCTGGATCCAGTCTGCTAATTTTTTAGTTTACAGTGATTAATGGACCACAGTTTTGGTATTTTAGTTTTTTTTTTCCTTCTCTAAAGGTTTTGTTATTGATTAAACACATTTAGCAATCTTTTCAGTAGTTGTAACTTCATGAACTAGTGGACTTTCTTTTTCATTTATATGTTTAAGCTGTAACTGAACATTGGTTTGTTTCATGATGATTTGCTTGAGGTTTAGCCTCTTAAATTAATAGGGTATGGAAAAATGGCATTTGAAAAACACATTGCAGTACTCAAGAGCACGGTGCATGAATATATTCAAGAGGAAATTTCCCTCTTAATATAAATGTCTAATTATCTGCTACTGATGTTGGCAGTACAGATTGTAAAATAAAGGATACCTTAGAAGCAAAGAGTGGACATGGACCATTTACAATTAGGCTGTTGGCCATTTCAAGCAATTAGATTAAGCTCCTATTTTGTCTTTTCAAATTGTCTTAATTAAATGTTCGAGAAAGTGCTTGAAAAACGAGGGAGTCAAGTCAAATAGCTATGTTACATTATTCCTCTGTAAATTTGTTGAATTTAGATTTTTTTTCCATTTAAAGTACCGGATAAAATATTGATGATAAGAATTATGCGGATTGTTCTAATTTAAAAAGTTGCATTACTATTGTTCTTATTGTACTTATTCTCTGTAAGTATAGTGTAAAAGAACTGATTTTTAAACAAGTAATATGGAATATGTACAAAATGTTTACGTTTCCTAAGCTTCTGCTCTGGATACCACAGCAACAATACCTTCCTTTTTTTAAAAAAACTCATCAGCTACTTTATGTAGCACTACCAAACGCTCATAGAACCATTTGGGCCAATAAAAGGTATTGCTTGATTAATTGTATGACCTTTTAAGATAACATTTCACATGGTCAGCTTGTACAACTGCCAATCATGCTTCCATCTTCATTCAATCAAATAGGCTTAAGCAAACATCCACAACAGTCTCAAATACCCAATTAGTAAATCGATGTATCCATTCCACTGCCCTGATCCAGGAGATCTTATCCAGAATACCACTGAAAGAGGAAATGTTGGTACTTTCCAACTGTTTGTCCCCTCTTATTGAAGGAAAATCTGGAGTGAACTAAAATGCCGCAGTCTATTTTCTCTAATTGTTCTCTATTTTTTAAGAACTTGACCAACAAAACCTATTTGGAAACATTTCCTTATCACTATTGCGTGAAAAATGCACATTTTTTACAAAGGAAAAGAAAGCCCTTTTTTGTTATCATCTGTGCATTTGGATTTCTCTTTCATTCTCCTGCTTCTTCTTGCTAACCACACAATCCCATGAATTTATATCAAAATACATGAGTTAATATATATAAATGTTGCATTTTGCCTTTCCCCCCTTATCTGATTAACAATAATAATGGTAAAAGGAAGCAACTATTATGTATAATTCTACTACACCGCAGGTCTTGGAAATAAGGCAATGAAGTTCAAGAAAGTCTTACATTTTAATCATCTAGATAAAAACAGAAAAATGCTTTCCAAAATACAGAGTGGAGAGAGAAAGCAATGGAAGGGCAGAGGAAACTAGAGAGAATAAAATACATTTCACAAAGTTAGCAAACAAAACAGCAGTTGTGCCATCAGTGAAAGGATCCTTTCTGAACACCATTTATGTTTTGTATTCATGGGAACAAGGCTTAAATCTGGGTGTACATGAATCTTTTTACACTTTAGGCAAATAAAATGCAGAGTTTCGTAATGAATCAGTAACACTGACAAGGACTTGGGTAGCTAGCCACTAATAAAAGCAGAAAGCTACAGTAGCTCTTTTTAAAATGTGCAGAGAAGATAACATTTATCATGTGCTTACCTTGACAGCTGATTCCAAATGACTGGCAAAATTGGTATTTGTCATAAGTTGTGGCAGTGAGTGTGTGATCATAGATAGGTGAGATCAGATGGTGAATTGACAGATATTAAAATGAATGTAAAGGAAAAAGCCAGAAGTTTGATGAATTTGCAAACTGGATGGAAGATGGGACAAAATAAAAGGCCAGCAAGATTTGGTATTAGAGCATAAGCAAGGGGATAGGTTCAGGACAGGGGGGGGGAAACATGGTTTTTATAAGAACAATATAAAAACGAAACTGTCTCTCAAAGCTTCCTATGCCATTAAAATTGTTCTATAGATTGTTGGGGGAAGAATGTTGTATAGTTCTGCTTTGAGAGAATGGCAAGAGTTTTATAACATGGGGGAAGCAAACAAGCTGCAAGAAGTTGTTAAATGTGCATGTGAGTTTGTTTTATATGTACACAAAAACTAGGTAACCTGAGTAATATATATAGGTAGCTACTCAAATGACTTTAAATAAAGATGCAAAATCTGGGCAGCAAAAGTTAGCTGACTTCCAGATGAATGCAGACAGGATTTTCTCTATCTCTTTCAGGCTGTCCAGATTTTTCCAGCCTAAATGAATTAACAGTAGCTTCAGGGAATTGTGCTGTACTAACACTGTCTGCTTAATTTCCGAGGCAAGGTCGGCAACAGTAACACTATAATGATATTAGGAAGAATAACAGCATAGATTTTTTTTAAAAATTAGAGTCCTTTTATTCTTAGTAAATAGGCAGATTAAAGTCTATAGGATGCTTACTAAACTATACTTGAATTTAAAAATGAAACCATGCACCGATAACATGATTATTAGAATATTTGGGCTACATTCTTGAGTGTTTAGGGTTGCTAAAATGAAGCTGAGTACCACTATTCCCATTATAAAATAATAAGAGTAATGAGCAGGAAATTGGTTTGAAAGCTCTTCTGGATGGATTATATAACAGACCTATCCTAAATGTAACTGCTACTACATTCCCCCCAAAATGGGAAGGGGAAAGAGGAAATCAAGAACTCTAGTTAAAAATAAGCAGGCTACCTGTCACCACCAGCAAAACCTGGATCTTCTTTCTTGTGTCTTTAAATTTTCTTCTCCTTCTGGACATCAGCACAAGGTAGATGTTCCATGATACATCAGCCTGCTTGATCCCAATTTGTATCAGTGATCTTGAATCACTTAAAAACTCTTATAACACTTTGAGGCTATCTATTTTTAAGCTTGCTTCCTAGTCATCCAATTCTTCCCTCCAACTATCAGCTGCTAACTTCTTAACTCATTTCAACTTCCTACACATCTGTGAGACATCCTGCATGTGAAGAGTCTATGACAATTTGCTGCAGCCAACTTGCCACAGACAACTTACTGCGGCCAATTCACAACATCAAAGTCACTGCAGGGTAAGAGTTACATTAATAACACTTTCTTAAGGAAGGATGCAAAGGAGGGACAGAATGAAATGTGAATGGCAACAATTAAAATAAGGTTTTACTTCTTTTAAATAATTAAATAGAATTGTTAAATTGTCCAGTAGCAAGTTTCTGCGGTGAGTTGGCCGTGGCAAGCTGTCCTGCAGTGAGTTGGCCATACCAAGTTGGCTGTGTCAAGTTGTCCCATTCCACATGTGAATGTCAGTCATTTGAGATAAGCCAAGTCAAGAAACAAACTTCATTCAAATTAATCTCAAGGACAAATGTTGTCCTTCATGTTTGATAAATTGGAATGGTGCTTTGGAGATGTTATGTTTTCAGGTAGTGTTTTCTTCTCTGTTTTTCCTTTTTTCCACATTAATGTCTTGCTTCTGAGTTTACAGCTTGTTTTAAAATAAACTGAACAGAATTCAAAGATTATCCATTGCACAAGAAAAAAATAATAATTCAGTAGGAAGACTTGTTAAAAAAATCTTTCCTCAATCTAGTTTGGGAAAATATCCTCTTCATATGCTGTTAAATATGTAATTTGTGAATGCGAATTTCAACTGAGTTATTTTTATAAAATGAAATTATAACTGCTTTATTTTATTATGCTTCCCATCAGAATTCTGCCCCATTTGTTCTCTCTGGATGCTTCCAAGCAGATGGTTTCTCCCAACATTGTCAGTTAAGACATTGTACAGCTGTTCTATCTTCTTTCCTTCTTCCTTAGCTGATTGTAAAAAAGAAGTGATGAGAAAATATGACAAAACTACCGATGCAATGGGAGGATGTTTGGACTGCCCTCCCTTTAAAATCCTATTGATCAAATACGATAATTGAAGAATAGAAGTTATGTTTGGAAACATCCTACATGCCTTTAAAGATTAAAGCAAGCAAAATTGAAGATGAGGGAGTAGAAGAAAATAATAAAATTGCCCAATGGCATAATCCTAGGTGTCAAGAAACATAGAAGAGACCATCCCATATACAAGAATTCGGTCTAAGGCGTCTTTTGCAGTTTAAGCTATGATGAAGCGCTCATTTTTTTTAAAAAAAGCAACTGGTTCCATTGTTGAACTGCTCTTGCAATGACACAATTTTAGCTGCCAGTAAACACGCATCTGCTTCTTTAATTCTAGAGTGATTATATAGACATAAGCAATTCAGTCTGACTTTGTATTCTTTCCATGATGGGTTGCAGAGATTAGTAATTTATTGGCCATCACATAAGGAAGATTAAATTAGTTTTAGCAATGTTTCATTTTCTTATCTCACACTTTAATGTCTTTGACTTACTTATTATTTTTCTCTATTCTGCATAATATTTGTTTACATCAGAAGAAATAGTATGATAGTTTTGTAGATATGTGCTTCCCCAATTTGTCATTATATACACACACATGTACACACAAACCTACAGTATGTGTATATGTATTTGTGTGTGTGTGTGTGTGTAAAGATTGTATTTTCCTTGCATGCAATACTGTCCTTGGAGTGGCAGTTTGCAAAATCTAATTCCAGTCAGGAGGTGAGGTGAGTTTGGGGTGTGTCAAAGTTCTCCAACTTGCATTTTTATTGGGAATGCTTGCAAACAATCCTAAACGATTGGCTGGTTGATTGATAGTCCCCGTGTAAAAGCATATTTGAATTTCATAGTGTATATGTTCATAGTGAATATAGGAATCCTTTTCAGAGATGTGGCACACTTATGGAATTATGCATTTCACCAAACTGGGAATTACCTGTTGCCTTTACAGCTCAAGAATTTAGGGAGGGTCCTTTCTGAGGTAATTGCCACACCCACATCCCTGTTGTGAGCTAAGTTGCTTCTTATCCAACTGTTACCTTGGTTACAGTTCTATCCCCTTTCTCCCACAGTCATTTGCACATACCATTATATTGTCTGACAATGCAGAACACCTTCTTCATCCTGTTTCTGCTCATGGAGACATTTTTATGTAACTGTCATGGGAGGAAGAAAAACCTCTATATTTCTCTTGTGGTTTATTTAGAAAAAAAGGAGAAGAGTTGTATACAACTGGATTTATGGCAGAGTGGCAATAATGCAAGAGGGTGGGGAGGCTAAGGAAGGGAGCCAATGGAGAATTAAAGAGCAAAAGAACTTCCCTCAAGTAGTCAAGCAGTTATTGATGAAGCAAAAAGTGATGTATATCCTTAAGATGATGAATTCTAATATATTTTCAGGGTTTTTAAAATTCCAAGTATGCTGTGGATGAACTTTTCACATGTGTTTACAATTTTTCTTTTCTTTTTTAAAACAATCTGATCGATCTTTTTAAAATTCCTTTTTTAACCTTTCTCCATAAACTCCTTCATCCATTCCAGTCTGCTAGCACAAATACTTTGTATCCTCCTAAAATATCCTAGATCTTTCTTTTTTTTATAAATGATTTTCCCTTCCTTTCTCATTTCTCCTGTTTTATCCCCTCATCAAATATTTTCCTCTGTTCTACTGTTTTATGAAAACCAACCTACAGCACAGTCTCACAATACGTTGAGTTACGTTTGGGCTTAGTGATGATTATGAGACTGTCCCATGTATCATAGATGCTGCAGATCTATTTTAGTGCAGTTTGCAGTCCCCTTCCTTCCTGATGAGTATGCTGGTTATCTTTATGGTAGTTATCAAGCACTTTTTTATCTTTATTGATATAAAAGAAGATATTCATAACAGTCCCATCTGGGGAGGAAGATAGTGACTAGTGAGCAATTGTGGAAGATTAATCAATCCCCAAGCTACTTTGTGTACCAAAACAAATCCTTTTGTGCTTGTGGAATAGGGACTAAAAACAAAAGTGGAACAACAAAAATGCTGGTTGTGACTGCTCCTTAGTGTCATAGTCTTGGAAAGCGAATGACTGATTTCCTATGAACTAAGAAAGGAATGGAATGGAATGGAATAGAGAGTGGAGTGGAATAGAATAGAATAGAATAGAATAGAATAGAATAGAATAGAATAGAATAGAATAGAGAAAATGGATAGGATAGGATGGGATGGGATGGAATGGAATGGAATGGAATGGATAGAATAGAATACTTTATCCAAGTGTGATTGGACACACAAGGAATGTGTGCATAAGCTCTCAGTGTACATATAGGCAATAAGTGATAAATCATGATCATAATCATCATAAGATACAATCATCAGAAATCATAAGATACAATCATCAGAATTCATAAGATACAACACTTAGCGATAGTCATAGGACATAAATCACACTAGGATGCTAAATAAGTAATATAAATCGTAAGATACAAGCAACAAAGTTATATTCACAAGAAGATAAGGAGATAGGAAATAGGAAATATGAAAAGAAGAAGAAGAATAGCAATGCAGCCTTAGTCTTACTAGATAGTTTGACAGTGTTGTGTGAATTAGTTGTTTAGCAGAGTGATGGCAAGGGGGAAAAGCTGTCCTTGTATCTAGTTGTTTTGGTGTGCAATGCTCCATAGTGTTATCTTGAGCAAAGAAGTTGAAATAGTTTATGTCTAGGGTGTGAGGAGCCTGTAGATATTTTCACAGCCCTCTTTCTGGCTCGTGCAGTATACAGGTCCTCAATGGGAGGCAGGCTGCTAGCAACGTTTTTGGTTTTTTTTGGCAGTTCTAATTATCCGTTGAAGTCTGTGTTTTTCTTGTTTGGGAGAAGCAGAAATGCTTGAGCAAATGAATAAAAGGCAGACCAACTGATGTGCAATTCTTCAATTAGGTGCTCTCCACCCCACTTCAGGGTAGAAAAGAACTTTTCTAAACCCAGTTTGCTGCCTGTGAAATAATAGTGATTTGAAAGTTGAATGACTGGAGAAAGAATGCAGAATATAAACAAAAATGGAGCAAACGTTGAGTTTATCCCAAACACACCCTTGCTGTTTTTAACTCTATCTTCCTAGAGCTTTGGATTTCATCCACTCAGTTCCCTATTTTTATATTTTAAAAAATCATAGGAAGTCAGTAGGAGGTACTTCAATTAGCTGTATCTTTTAAAAATCAAAACATATGATTACACTATTTTGTTTTCCAGCCGAAAGTGCAGTTCTGGGAAGTATGCCACTCTTTGCCTACTTATGGGTTGTGTTTGTTTTGTGAAAGTTGCAAGCACCTGGAAGGACTGATAGAACTGTCTCCATAATAAGACACAAAGAAAAAGCAAGGTTTAGATTGTTTAATAAAACCAGCAGCCAACTGACAAATTCACTTTCTTGGCAGCTGAGGCTAAGAATAATCTTCCTTTTTTTTTACATACTAAAAAAATGAAAGGATGCAAAGAAGAGAGGGAGTTGTCAGAGTGATAATTGAACTAGTGTGACTACTAGGGTTATCTGGGGTTTAAAGGGTGGGGAAGCTGTAATTCTACTCAACATTTGCAAACTTGCTGTGGAATTGCTACTTACTGATGCTAATGATAGTGGCGGAATGAAATAAATTCAATTGGAAGGTCCTCTCTGCTTTAAAAATCTGGATCCAGACTGGACTGGGTCCATTTTGCTTCTCTGACACCCTCAAAATATACTTTGCAACCAGTCATGACCTAGCTCTTACTCCTGCAGTTTCCTGGAAAAGGAGTAGGAAGAAGGCTTATGTATGTTGGGTAAAGATGATGCCTTCTCTTTTTCTCTTCCTTCAAGAACTTTTTTCCCCTTTTATTGTAAAGATGAAATGGTTAAGGTACCAGGCTAGAAACTGAGAGACTGTGAGTTCTAATCCCATTTTAGGCACAAAGCTAGTTATTGACCTTGTGCTAGTCATGCTTTCTGCCCTAGGAACCTTATGAAAGGACTTGTCCAAGCAGTCTCAAGGAGTCAGTCCTGATTCTAAGGCATACCTACACCTAAACATGAAAGGCATTAATCTGTGCCATTCTACTTTTTACATTTGATAGGAATGCTCAGAAAGGCAAAAATTAGGAGATTTTTGAATTATTATTTTATGCCTTTAGTGATTCCATGGGCAAGCCCATGCAGTTTCCTTGGTAATATTTCAATAAGTGGTTTGCCATTGGTTTCTTCCTAGGGTTGAGCCCCAGAATCACCCAGGTGGCTTTCATGCTAAAAGTATTAGAAGCTCAGTTTTCCTTGCTCCTAATCCTGTGCTTTATCCATTGTTCCATTCTGTCTCTCTGAGAAGTTAGCTGTGAGGAAAAGTTAGAACCTAAGTGCTACTGTGAATTGCTTTTTATTCCCCTGTACAATCTTCTCACATGAGCACTATGTTAGGTTTTGTTAGTTTGTCACACAGTCAGTCAGATATTCAGACTGGATTTAAATTTTTTGTCCACCTATCAAGTCTTTTACAAGGACCTGGGATAGGAAGGATGTAAGCTGTTCCAAGTAAATCTGCCTTTTGCAATTGACTAATGGTAAACTTGTCAATGCCATTTGTGATCAAGTGATGCTCCAGTTATCTTAGGACCCAAAGCACCTATTACTGTTGGTACTCCCTTTGTTTTCTTTTGCCACAGTTGTTCTATTTCTATTTGCAGGTCTTTGTATTTTGTTATCTTCTCCGGTTCTTTCACTTCTATACTGCTGTCTCCGGGTTCTGGCACGCCCATTATCCAGACATTTTTTGTCTTTCTTCTTACTCTTCTTATTCTTTTAATTGTATGCTATAATTCATGCTCAAGGATGCGATCCAGACAAAAGTAAATGTACATGAAGACATGTTAGGGAAGTTTTAATGTGGTATGTATTTCATGACTATTAAATATCTGAAAGTCAGGATGCTCTAGGAATTCATTTTTGGCAAACTACCATATGAAAGTACCTTCCCTGTACCCCCAGCAAGAGAGCAAGATTGAAATGTCAGTCCATACCATATTTCCCATTCCTCTGAATGGAAACATGATTCTTCATAGTTTCAGTGCATCATTTAATCATATATTGTGGGGATGGATATACATATTAATACATGTGAAAGAAAACTATGCATTTTTACATGCTTAAAATGTAGACCAATATCAGATTAATGAAGAAAAATCTAAAAAACCATCAGTAAACACATGTAGAAATGGGTGGAAGAAATAAGTGGAAATAGGTCAATCTGTTTCCATCCATGATGGATGGAAACAGATTGACCTATTTCCACCTATTCCTTCTGATTAATGAAACAATACTGTTGACCTCATTCCATTCCTAAGAGATCTGTAAGGGGCACCAAAGTGCCTACCATTCCTGCCCTACTGTCCCCATTTATTTGTATCCATATCCTGTATTCATAATCATGTTTATACTTATATCTGTTATCTTATACATGTTTGACAAATAAACAAATAAATAAATAAATCAGGGTCTGAGATACTCAAGTTGACCTTGAACCTTTAAGATTTTTTTTATACTTACTAGTTTGAACCTTATGTTCTTTAAGATTTTAGCACAGAAAATTTCTGTGATTCTTCCACTTGAATTGAAAAGCTAACATTTTGTGTTCTGAAATGAAGTTGGTAGGTAGTCTAAATCACCTCAATTTAAATGTAAATTTAGATTTTTCACATTTGACTAGAACGTCTGTTTACTAAAAAGTAGAGGGAAGAGACTCAAAGCTAAAACAATGAAAGATTCAAATATATTTTTTTGCTGATGTTGATATGTTTTCTATGTTGTAATTGTTCTTGCCTTGTGTTATTTTTTCACTTTAAAAACATTTTTGCTAAGAAAAGAGGAGCCTATTGGGGAAAAATCATCCCTTCCCATACTAAACTAACAGAGAGAACATGTTATCTACTTCATATATTTCATCTTGGCTCAGCTGACAATTTGCTGTACTGGAAATTTATATCATCAGAAAGACACATAAGGAATATCTTAAAGGAACTTTGTAGCATTAGCTGATTTAAATGCTACTTTAAAAACTATCTTGATTGCACAATAAAATTAAATCAATAGCACTACTAGAGAACTTCTTCAAAATCAGCAAAATATATTTTTTCTTTCTGGGATAAGCAAACATGTTGGTCCATGTTAAGTTACTGTATCTTGGCAGTTAGGATATGAAACCCCAACCCTTGTTAATCAAATTACGGTAATATATTAAATGTGTAACAATTTCTTTATTGTTCATGGCATCCCAAACTAATTGCCTAAGCATCTCTTTGTTGGTAAAATTGGGCCTGCATTATGAAAAAATGTATAAGAGCTACAAAACAAGATTTATTCTACTTTGTTTTCTTACTTATAATGCCATCTTATTATATTAGGAGGCTTTGTATTTCTTTCTGCACTAATGAATTCTGTGAAGTCAGAATGCAAACTTTCATCAAAGATTTACCAGGTTCAAGTGTCACATTCATCTATGGTTTGAATAAACTACAGTTGATTGAATGTACACAACAAGCAAAACTCATGATTTACAAACTAGGGTGCCTAGGCTGATCCACACAGTGTCAAAACCAAACTATACTATGACTGAACAATTGTGATATACTGGATGTTTCAAGAAAGTGTCAATTCAGCAAGTCCCTCCCTTGTGATGATGACGAGAGAGCGATGCGATGCTGAGAGCAGGTTACTTATGAAGAATGTGATGGCAGTGTTTGATACTGTTTCCTCCTTTCAACACCCAGTATTAGATCAGTAGATCCTCAATAGTTTTGAGCTCTGGATATGGCCACCAAATGCCAACCATTGTGGATGAGGCATAAAACCTGATATTTGTAAGGGGGACTTTAGTGGTCCAGAGGACATGTTCCTCTACCTGAAAGATGCCCACCTGTGCTTCAGCTCTGGCGCCAGCTCCACTGTGGGTAGGTAGTGGATAGCAGTTTTAATCTGAGAAGCCCTAATAGCTTGAAAGATATTGCACCACAGGAGCTGTTAGGCACTAAAGAACAGTGGGTTTGCTTTTTTTTTACTGGTGTGCAGAACTATCTGTGCAGCAACATTTCTGCCCAAACTCAACTTTGTTCTAGAATTGGTGATAATGATTTCCTCTGAGAGGGAAGGTTCCACTTGCCTTAAAGGAGATAGTAATGTGTTCCCTCTTCAAGATCATTTGGTGAACTGAATAGTCCTGGAGAACTTTCCTCTGGCCTACATATTGTTAGTAATATATTGTTAGTATATTGTTAGTAATAAAGATTTTTGGAAAGTTTGTCACGTTCCAGCTTCAGAGGGCATCGGGAGACTTCATTTGGGTTTCAGTTCAAGACACTAAGAAGTAGCACTAAGATAACAATCACATTTCTGTTTGACCCTTGATGGAGCCGGGATGGAGATAATGCAATCTTCAGTGCTATCAATTATGGTATGCTTGGTGGGGAGGATTGGGAGTAGTGGACATAGTGTTGTAGTAGATCTCATTTCTCTGTGGTCAGTTGCAGTAGGTTTTAGCAAAAGGGAAGAGTTGAACCCAAAGCCATTTATAGGATGCCACAGAGGTCAGTTTCATCCCTTCTTTCATCCTTTCTGTTTTACATCTACATGAATCATTGGATGAGATAATCCTTTGGTGTGGAATCAAATATCAACTTCTTCAAATGATGATGGTACTCGTATATTTTGGTTCTGGTCAACAAGTGATGCTATCAAGATTTTGTCCAAATGGTTGCAGGCAGTTTATGTCAAGGGTAAGGGAGAAAACAGATTGAAGTTAGGAAAACCAAGTAGCTATGGACCGTCTGGCCCAGGCATTTCCCATGTTTAATTTTGAATATGCGCACTTCTCCAGTTTGGCAGCGTTTTTTTGATTCTCAGTTCTACTCAATGAAGACCTTCACATAGACTTTTCTTGTGTATGAAAGTTGCCCTCATTCCTGGACCAGAAGTCACTTTTTATGGTCATACATGGCTGGTTCACTTCACACCAGGACTACTGTATTGTGCTGTACATGGAACTAGCTCTGAAGATCACTAAGTGGCTTCAGGTAGTCCAGAACATGATTGCCTGTCATGGTCCATTCCATACAACATGGCTCCTTATGGGTTATTGTAGGAGGAAGAGTGCACATCTAAGTAGTCCTTGTAGAGAGATGAAGAACAAAAGTTGGGAATTGGTTGCCATGTATTTAGACAGCCAGGAGTTCTACAAAGATGACTGCCAACTGTTAATAACTGCCAATTCTTCAATGTACAGTCTGGCTGCCGATTGTTGCTAGTTGTTTGATTATACTTCTGTGCTATCTCAGGTGCACCACG
>JANHFT010003527.1:59919-77486 GCA_032467955.1 Pseudoxenodon macrops
AAACTGTAATTCTTGGCCGCCATCTAGTGGTCATTCAGATTTTTGCAGCACAAGTATGATCTTCCGATCATTTAGCTCCCCTAGATGTGTAATAAATCACATTCTCCAACTGAGTCCATTTCCTGGCTGTAGAAACCACATCCCTCCTTCTGGCTCCAGTAACCTGGGATACAATCTGGGGAAAGGCATGTGTGGAATGTAGTTTCAGTCAAGACAGCCGAGCAGCTCTGTCAGTTCTCCTCCCCCTCCTGCTTATGGCAAATCGAAAGCAGGTATGGAGTGCTTTGTGATTTGATGGTTAATTTTAAGTGTTCAGTCATGTCTGATTCTTCATGATTTTATAGGGAAGTCCTTTCCATGCTACCCTAACCCTTTGTATCCACTTTGATGACATGAAGCCAGTGAGTTCCTTGCTTGCCACTTCTATTAATTCCTATCATCACTGGCTTCTCCAATGAATTTACACACATGACATAGCCAAAGTACAACAAGATATTATGCGATATTATTATCTATAATTGGAATAAGTGCCCTATCCTTCTTTTGTTTTAAACGATTAGGCAAGACTTTACCAGGTCTTTACCCTGTGTCTATCATAAACACATTAACATAGTTTTTGTGATATTGCTGCTTTCTCCCAGCTGCTCATTGTTTCCCTACCATTTTCTCCCATTAGTAGAACAATCAAAAATAACTAAATAAAAAATAAATTTTGATACCTCATCAAAAAATTAAAACATATATCAATAACAAACCAATTCAAATAAAACATCCTATAAACATACATTCAAAGCAAATTTAAAAAAGCAAAAAACTCAGGTACCAAACACCAGTTACCGTATTTTTTGGAGTATAAAACACACCAGAGTATAAGACGCACCTTAATTTGGGAGGAGAAAAATAGAGGGGGAAAATCTGCCTACCAGGTATTCATCTGGCTAGCTTCTTTAGTCTGGTTAGCTTCAACACATTATTTTATCCCCTGGTTAGGGCTGGAAAAAAAAGCTTCTTCAGAGGGAGTAGCAATGAAAAAAGCCTGCAAAGCTGGGAAGATCGTTAGCACCTCGTTAGGTCTGAACAAAAGCTTCAAAAAAGCTACACTCAGAGTATAAGACACACCCAAATTATCAGCCTCCTTTAGGGGGAGGGGCGTGCATCTTATACTCCGAAAAATACGGTAGTTTTAACCTGTGCTCCTGCCCCCTAGTGCAATGATGAGATATTCCACTCCCTCTTCTATGTGACAACCCTTCAGATATTTGGAGCCTGTCATTATACATTCTTCAGCCATCTGTTCTGTAGGATTATAAACACAATCAGATATTGGGTTTATTATAGATGTTTACTATTGGGAATGAGAAGCCCCACAGTAGCTGTTCTTCACAAGAAAGATGTTTTAAGTTCTGTTTCTGCCTAAGTCAGGTAGGTCACTTCATCCTGCTGTGTGGAAGGGCCATTCCTGCTGAGGACTCATGGTATTTGCAGAAGGTCAGCCTTTTAAAAAAAGATGTGAAGGGCCTTCTCTCTCGTATCATAGCTTTCATACTTTGTAAGTGATAAAAAGAATGATCCAATATGCCGTATTTCAAAAATGTACCTTGAAGTGTTCCTGATGAATGTTTCAAACCACAGATCACAGGAAATAGAAAGGCAAAGGGAATTTGGCCTTCATAATTTCAAAGGCTAAACTGTGAGGAATTAAACTAATCATCTTCTTAGGTACTAATTCTTCAGAAGGTGTTTTGGGTAGAAAGGCACGCAGTATGCGAAAGGTTTTTAAGAGAAAGAAAGCCATTTAATGCATATTGGACAGTCTTGAAATAGGAGTTTGGTTCCTTACATTTTTAATGGTATAATAAGATTTCAAAAAAGGATAACAAAATTATAACATAATTTCCTATTGGAAGAAAAAAAGATTACCTTCAAAGATAAAACAAAACTATTTACCGCGTAATTTGTCCTACTCAAAGTGCCTTAAGCCAGCATTCCTCATTACATCTCTTGAAATGCAGGGGCAAGAATCCCAACATATCTGAACAACCCCTGGCTAAGAAAGGCTTGCTGAAGCATCCACCCCACTTTTCTTCTCCATTCAAACTGAGATTTTATTGTTTACTTAAAATAAGAAGACAGGCCAAAGATTCATTACATATACTTGGATGTAATTTCTAGCTTCCACCAAGAAACTAGTTTGCCCTTATCACTATAACCCAGAATCACGGTGTAGATTTATTCTGCTTCTAATCTTTAGCCAAGAAAGCAACTTGGCATATGGCATTTATATGACAATTTCCTATCACTGTATGTTTTCCGTTTAACATGTCAGACTTGCTGATTGCGATATGCAGCCTTATGTCAGCCTGAAGAGGACAACAATATTCCTTGTCTGCAATTCTTTCCTATTTGCATGTAGATGAAAGTTGCTTAGTATAAGTGGTAGGCAATGGATTACATTTTTATAGTCAGCATTCAAGAATCATGTTCTCTGATAGGGCTTCAAGGACTATGAAGATTGAGCACTGTAGCCTACAATAGCAGATAGAAAAATACACTTTAAAAAGAAATGTACAGTGTAAATCATGTTTAGCCCTGAAAGGCTGTAAATGGAGAAAATAAGGTCAAATGAACTATGGAGCTAACCCCGTGAATGAAATAATCTAAAATATGAAGTGAGACTAATAGTGTCTTCTTTTTCTTGTGGAATTTTTCAGCAAAAGATCTTCAGTTCTTTGCTAAGTTACTATTATAGTAGAGAATTAATGAAATCCATACTAAAATGAAATCTGATTTTTTTTTTCTTACAATGCTTTTCTGTCTGTAGCTTATGTTTGGTGCTAAATACAAATTTAAACCCTTTGGTTCTATAACTTTATTGATTTCTTAAAGAATTCTCTATGCCTAAGAATTAGAGTTAAGCTGGGATATCAAGAGCATCTAGAAGAACACTAACCAATAATATTATTTTTCTTTGGTTTTGCAATGATGTTCTAGAGCAGTGATGGCAAAACTTTTTGGCACCAAGTGCCAAAAAGGGAGCATGTGCGGAACTGCCAAGGGAGCATGCACATGCCAAAAAATGAACTTCTTGTTTCCAGCACACATATGAGCCCCAGCCAGCTACTCCTTTGGCTACTGGCACACATGCATGCACGACAATCAGCTGGCCGGTGTGCATGCTTATGCCAAAAAATGGAAGACTCTTCCAGTTTCCGGCACTGCCACATGCATAAAGGCTAGCTGATTATCATGCATGCATGCATGCACACCAGAAACCCGGAAGAGAAGCGGGTGACACCACGTGTGCCAGGTGACATGGCTCCGCGTGCTATTCCTGGCATGTGTGCCATAAGTTCACCATCACGCTTCTAGAGGCACTGAGCTATGATTTGTAAATATAAAAAGGAACATATAATTTGTGTGAGAAAATGTGTAAATGTCAGAAGTCTTGTCTGTGACATCATATGTTGTCAATTTGTTTCAGTATTCATTCAGGTATAGAATTAAGCCAAGGGAAGTTGGTTGTGAAATTTTGGGATTGCTTTATTTATATGTGAAAAACTCTAACTGGGCATTCAATCTGCTTTCACGAGTGCTAAAATAAAAAGATATAGGTATCCATACAAGCTCCTGATGTCATGGTCCTTGGAGATCAGTAAAGCCCTGGACATTTTTTAACATGAACCCCACATTTGCTCCAATTCATAGTAAGTCCTCAGTATCCCTGTTGAGCCACACCAGTTTAAGAATGTAGCTCTCCTAGATCTGATAGCTCAGGCTTCTTCAGGAGTTTGACACTTCAGGAGTTTGACACTTAAAAAAAGTTTTTACAAATTGTAAAAAAGTAAGACATCATCTGACTTTGAAAACTTTCACAAGCCATCAGCTTCTAAAAGAATAAGATCTCCTGTTGAGGATTAATTTATCATAAAGATTCTGCACTTTTTTTTTAGATTGGGACATATTTGGAATCTTGGAGACATGCCACTTTGGAAGAAGTGGCCAATCACAAACACTCATATACACTCAAACTGGAGCCATTGCTTCCTGCTACCACCTCTAGTCCTACAGAATGCTGCCTGCCATCCTTAGCTTACCTTTGCCTTTTCTCGGTGAATTCACTTCCAACAAAGCACTGGATGATGGCTAGTCACTCTTTTTACCCTAAAGAACGCCTTTGGAGGTCTGTTTCTACAGGCATTCTCAAAAGTAAAAATTATGCTTGAGGTTGGTGCTTTGCTTTGCAAGTTGATAGGTTTCCCCTTTTCTAAAAAAAGAAGAAGTGTGACAGCAAAAACAATGAAATGATGTCAGGCATGATGGAAAATACGAGTTAACCATTGCATTCCTGATGTATATTTCAAGTTTTGGAGGCTATATTCTTCAGTGAGCTGTCCATGGTCTTGGCTGTATTTTGTTGAACAAGATATTATGTCATTCCTCTGCTGTCTCTGAGTGTTAGATAGATCCATTGTGATCCTCAACCGGACCAGGACATCCTTGTTTCTAGTTTTTCAGTTTGGTCTGAGGTGGGTTTCATTCATGCTCACTTGCAATTTTTTATTAATCGGGTACCCTGAAAAAAAATGGTTTTCTGATTATCCCAAAGCTGCTGGTCACATTTATGGAATTAGGAACAGGTTCTCATTTCTAATTTCACCTTAAATATATAAAGTAAAGTAGATAGGTAGAAGGAAACCCTTTTCCTTGAAAGAATTAGACCTGAATAAAATATAGGAAAATTCAAACTGGGAAAATAGTGCAATTTAGGTTTATTTTGTCTTTCCATATGCAGTTACCTCTAGCATATTATTTATTTAGGTTGGTAAAACTAAATAAAAAAATTAAATCTCCATAGTGTTTTGTTCTGTTCATATTTACCGGGACCTTAATTATTCTAGTGAGATGTAGTTATTATTTATCAGGGTTGCTGCTAGTTTTATTTTTATCTCGTTCTCCCTCCAGTGTGAAAGTATTTGAACCAGAGATTAGTATCCACATTTAGCTTCATCAACTGGCAAGACTAGCAGATACCCCATGGGACTTTGTAGCTACTAAATTGAGTACAGTTGCTATAATCTTTGTTTTTTTCTTCATCATGGATTTCCCGTATTTTAGACAAATTTCCATTATTGCAATGAAAAAGGTATAGTAATATAAATCAAAGATTTTAAATAATATATTATGCACCTTAATTCAACCTGCCAAGCTTTAAAATAGCCTACAAAGCCATACTTGGGATACAATGAAAACCAGCAATTTGAAATGAAAAGCTGAAACATAATGGCAAAATAAGTTACTTGCCATTGGCTGATAGAAGACCAGTAGAATACCTTTGTAGTTCTGGATAAAGAAACTCTTTCCGTTACAAATATTTGTGGCATATTAACTCCATTGCTGGATGGAAACATATTTCCTTTTATTATCAAATGTATCAAAAAAAAAAAGAACAAACATAAAAGTATAAATATCATTTTCCTAATAGACAACACTGCCTGGCAACTATACCGCTCTGAAATAATTACTAAGGCAAATTTGAATGTGTTGTTGAGTGGGATTGGATTATTGAAGAATGAAAGAAGAATAAAGAATGAGTTGATAATTGGTCTGTTTCCACTGTATTAATTGACTTCTGCAATTTCAGATGCTTCCAAGTAAAAATATGCTGTATACTAACAGGAATGTTTAATTGAGGGGACTTAGTAGTTTTAAGACTCTTTCATAGCAGTTGTGGAAAAAGTTTCAACTAATTATTTGATTCAGTTAAAAAAAACACAAAACACTAGTTTGTGGTTTTTTAAAAAACTGATATGGCATAGAAAATTATCTAATATTATCTACGGTACTGAACTGAAATAAATTTAACTTTCATCAATATACTTGGCATTTCGGTATGAAATACAAGAAAGATCAAAGTGTGTGATCAATTGTTGACTTATTGTAGTTTATGAGGATTGCATTAAGTAAACTTCTTTTCCTGAGATAAAAAGGAATTTTATCCAGTTACTGACAAAATAAATCATGAATGTTAGTATATGTTTCTTCATATAATGTTGTTCATATAGTATTTTTATATAATGGACAGTTCCAGTTAAAGGATATTTTCTCTTTCTATTTCGCATGGTTTCTAGAATTTTCAGCTCCACGGTGGTACACAGTGGTTAGAATGCAGTACTGCAGACTAATTCTGCTGATTGCCAGCTGTGTGAGATTTGGCAGTTCGAATCTCACCAGCCTCAAGGTTGACTCAGTCTTTCATCCTTCCAAGGTCGATAAAATGAGGACCCAGATTGTTGGAGGCAATATGCTGACTCTATAAACTGCTTAGAGAGGGCTGTAAAGCACTGTGAAGTGGTATATTAGTCTAAATGCTATTGCTATTTAAGTATGATGGGAAAAATTAAGGCATCCCTAGACAGAGATCATAAAATAAGAGAGGCGGCAATAGACAGCATAAATAATTGAAGGTAGCGAAAATACACTCACAATTATTTGGTTAAAATCAAATGTTCTAAGGTTCATAAAAGAAAATACCAAGTGTTTTTTTTAAAGGCATCAGGAAATAACACTGTGATTTTTATTGTAAGAGTAATTTTAGTCTGAGAAGTGACTCAAATATATTTGGTGTGCATTGATTTTAAGATGCCTTTTCATTTTACTGTTGTATCTAGTAATATTGGTATACTTGTACTGTGTCTGTTAATCAGAAAGATTCCTAAGGGCTTCAAAATCTTTTACAGTAGCTTACTACACCAAAATACTTTGAGAAATTTTCCCCCTGTACATCCATCAAATTCTCCCTCTGTGCCAGTATTCAGTAATATTTTGCTCTAAAGAAATGTTACAACAAATTAAGGAATTTATGCAAGACTTCTTGATGCACGAAAACAATTGCTGTGCCTAAACAAAACACCACAAATAATTAAGTAAATTTTTTATGAAGTGACACTGCTGAAAGATGATAACATGGATTAACATGAACTAACTTGTTAGAATATTTATAGTTCCTTGGCACTGATGGACTAGATAATCAATGAGCTCTTCTGTTCTGTGTTTGTCAGAGGGATGGAACCTAAGTCATCTTCAAGTCTAGTCATTGAGAAAATGGAAGGTCCATGCCATATCTTGTCCCCTCCATTACTGTCATCTCAGCCTTCTCTGGTGAAACTGGGAGGTTTAAAAGGTTATTGTAGTTGCCTTCAATTGGACACAGTTATACTTCACATAATCAGCAACCCTGATTCTGCAGGTCCTCCACCTTCCCTGAGAGTCAGGTCACTGCATGACTTTTTCCCAGTATAAATAGGTAGCAAAATCCCATTCAAGTGTGGAAACATCTCAAAGAAAAACCTACTCCAAGAGTCCTTTCTTACACGCGATGCTTGTGTGATGCACGTAAAAAGGGGCAGGGCTTCTATTGTGCACTTGTGACTGGCTTTTTTTGACCCGTGGACAACCCTGGGAATTGCTACACGTTTTGAGTTTCAGAAATGACATTGCCACTCCTATAGCTAGTTTCCTTGTTGAAACGTATCTTCAATTTACCTTATGTATTTTCTGTGCAGAAAGTTACCCTGGAATTCTATATTGACATCCATGCTCACTCCACTATGACGAATGGCTTCATGTACGGGAATGTTTTTGAAGATGAAGAAAGATTTCACAGACAGATTATTTTCCCGAAGCTGCTCTGTCAGAATGCTGAAGACTTCTCCTTTGTAAGAAACATTTCTTTTACTGCATGTCTTTTTAGCCAAAAATTTTTTTTTAAATAGTAGTAATAGGATCTAGTCACAAAACTCCAGAAATGTAACATGAAATAGAAATTAGCCAAATATTTTAACCATTTGATCCAGCTCTTTTGCCAGAGCACACAAAGATTTAAATGATGATTTACAATGCCACATAATAATCGATAATATAATTGTTAATAATAATAATCTGTGACATAAATTCTTGAACAATATGACTACTTTAAAGCCAGGGTGACTTCAAAAGGATTTGGTGGAAAATGTCTACTGTACTTTTAAGATTATACTGAATGTGTTTCAAGGTCGCTGCTGAAGTTACTAATAAAGGTTTTCCCATTATGTTCCAAATGTCTTTGGATTACAACTTGAAGAATGACCCATAACAAGTTCACGGGAGAAAAGAAATCCTTCTTCCAATTTCTGAAGCTTACTAACCATAGCTTTTTGTAGCTTAAAGTGTGGTTTATTCTGCTGCATTTTATTTTGATCCATCTTGTACATGTAGGTAGAATAAGGCAGCTCGCTTTGGAGACATAATAGGAAAGGGATATTCCCTAAGCTATTCCCCGATTTACTTTTCTGGGCCAATTTGACAGAAAGGTAGTTGGTTATATCTCCATAAAACTGTGGCCCTTTTTATTATTGGTTATTTGTGTGTACCCTGAATAACTTTTCCAATAATAAAATAAAGTTATGCATAGATTTCCCCAGATCATTACCTGGCAATTCGTTGATTTTAATGGACTGCACTCTTGTATGATTTTCAGTACTTTTTCTTAAGGTGTCAGAAAAAAAGAAAAATCTTGGACATGTTCTCTAAAAGAAATATTTTCTAAGCAATGAAGGTTCAGCTTTAAGCTGAACTGCCATATTCAAAGGTGTTAAATATTATCTTTGAATAGCAGATGTCTGGGACAAACAACTGGGGAATGCTAATACCTTTCTCTGCCCCTTTCTAGAGACATAAGATGGCGAGTCTGGAAGTAGCACAATAGATTAAATGGATCTTTGGCTTGATATAACAAGGCAGCCTTTCCACAAGCACAAAAATAGGCCTTTTCATGCAAGCAATTTTCATTTTCTATATTGTATGGCGTTTCTTCCCAATTATATTCAACAATAGTAATTTCTTCCCCTACTATGAATTTCATGTCCCTTGATACATTACTTTTATGATGCTGGGAGTCTAAGCCAGCAAGCATTACCAGTTGATATTTCAACTGGTGATTCGTATTTAATTATATATTATTCAAATCAGAGCCCATGTTGTAATCACCTATGGTATAGATTTAAGGCCTGAGGAAGGAAGGAAGGAAGGAAGCGAAAAGGAATTTCGGCCTTTTGCTTCACTGAAAGAAAGAATTACAAAAGCAGCTGAGTCTGCATGTTAGAAGCAAAGCAATCAACAAAGACCATTTGTCTACTGGCAGTAATACTAGCTGGACTATTTTTTTCTTATCAAAGAGTACTAGAGAAAATTGTTTGCCTCTCATGGGTTCATTTAATAGGAATTTGCAAACAAATTTTGCATTATAGACTTGAGGAAATTGGCATGGGTTTCTTTGTCATGCGTAGATATGTATTTCCAGGGAAGTTAGAGGATCAAGGGATCAATTAAATACTTTGTTTCCAGGATTGCTAATTGTGGTCCTAATGCAGGGGAAAGTAGGCACAGTTTTAATAAATATTAGATTGATTAGTTTGGTTTGCCTTAAATTCTGGGCTTGTTTTCTGGCATTCTTGCACTATTATTTGGTTCAGATAAAATAGGAATGATATATCCAATTATTTAATAAGAAGCACATTTGCGTTTTTTTTTACCAAGAAAACAAGCTTCAATCAGGACTGACCAAGAAACAACATTAAGACAAGAATAAGATCCATTGAAAGCATCTCAGAAATTATTGTTCTGCTATTGTTCTGCTATTAAATTAAAGTATCTGCTAAGTCTGATTGAGTTAGGGGACAAAAAGCAGCGAGAAAAATTTGAAATGAAGTCTCCTCTGCACTTTAGTTCATAACACCATTTAGCATGCAGAATAGCTTCCCCTTTGATGTACAATAGTCATACTATTAATAATGAATGAGTATTTTTTTAAGGCAAGATGTTTGCACTAAGTCTCCTGTGCTACTGATATATTGCTGGCAGAATGAGATTCACCAGCATTGTTGTTACTTTGCTTGTTGGGAGTGCACATAGGGATGTTTTTTTTCTCTCCAGCAGCAGCAGCCCTGCCTGCATGAAGATCAACTAAACACCAAAGTTTAGGTGAATTTGTTTAAGAAACACCCGCCTGGACATATTTTATTTGAATATTTAATTGGACTCAGAATTAGCATAAATCTATACATGTGTGAGGAGTTTATTCTCACCGATGAAGTGTTACTCTGAAAATATGATTGTACGATGGCTAACCTCTCTCCTTGTGCTCCTTAAATTCATATCTTATAAAGGCAGGCATATTTTTTTCAACAATGACACTCACAGAAATTGCAGTTGAAAAATAAACATTTTGTCTTGGAATGTCTTCTACAGAACAGGAACTGCAGACTTTCTGGTTTTATTTTTGCACCTCCAATTAACAAATTCTACTCAGAACTGGTAGCTTACTATATAACATCTATTTCTGCAGCTAATGAGGAAAATGAAACCACATTTATTAAGGCAGGATCAAACGGCTATTTGTGAACATTTCAGGTTTCTTCCCTGTAAATTTGGGCTAATGACTAATGTGTAAAATATCTCTATTGTTATGTTCCTCCCACAGCAGAGCTCTGATATTTGAACTAAGTATAGTATCGTACTTATTAGATGAAGTTGCCTTCACAGAATGTCATAATTACAGGATTAAAATAGAAATTTGTGGTATTGATTTAAGGCTAATTTTTCCCCATTAACATTAGAATTAGAAAAATCTGCTGGATACTCTCCTGTAGTTATTTAAAGATTCATGTGTTTTAACTTCCATAACTGATATATTAACAAGAACCAATGGATAGTTAAGGCATACAAGAGATGAATTCATATCCTAGGCATTAACTCCAGTTTCTGGCATAATAAGGAAGATAATTGGGATGTAGTAAGTTAAGATTCAGGCAGAATGTCTGATAATAGACCTGAAGCCTCAAGCCTGTCAAATAAGAGATCCCTGAATAGGGATCTTGAGGAACTGCAGTTTCTAAGGTTCCTAATGAACTGATCACTTTCAGAGGTGGGTTCTGAATCTTCTTACTGCCAGTTCACTCAGGGTCGCGCCTCAAGCGCGTGCGCAAAGTGTCTGAGTGCGCGCGAGCGCAGCAGTCAAAAATTAAAATCCATGATGGCAGCGCCCATGGAGATACCGACAGAATCAGCTCCATGCCGTCATTGCGGAGTTACTACCAGATAGAACCAGACAGAACTGGTAGGAACCCACCTCTGATCACTTTGCTGTAGCATTCAGCAGGCATGAAATAAAAGGAAGGAAACATGCTTGGTTCCAGGCCAGAAAACTGATTTATACTTTATCCATGCTCCTAAAACCTGAGACTTCCTTTACTAATGTGCATTAGTAATTAGTAAAATTGCCATCGAAAATTGCCAAGACACTGAAATGAACACATTCTGTTGTTAAATGTCATATTATGTGCGATCAGTCATCCATTAGTTCCTTGCCCATTTCACAGCTCATCTCAAAATGTAGGTGCTCAGCTTTTACAACACTGTAGAATGGCCCAGGAACATCTCTGCAATCTGCCACTGACAATGGACATCAACTGTTTTTTTCTTCTTCTGATAACATCTCAGCCTGAGTTGAAGTTGGTGGCAACCAAGGAATAGAGGTTTTCAGTTGTGATGTGCCAACATAGGAATTGATTCTACTGGGACATTAGATTGGGACATTACACCATTTAAAGATAATTTATGAAATAGTTAGGAACAGTATGCAGAAATATTTAGTTCTGGCTCTTGAATTCGGTAGCAATCTTTTGATACTCTTTCTGTTCTGGCAGAGACAGTAGAAAGGAGAGATTAGGAGAAAAGGTCTGTTTACAAAATGCAGTTTGATTGCAAACTTGTCCATTTTACCCACAGCATTAATAAAAGTGAAGATTTCAGATTTGAGAAGACCCCTTTTTTATTCTCTGTAGGACCAGGCTGAACCCAAAGGAGGGGTCAAATGCGTCCTAAGTCATGAGTCCCTGCATGCCCACAAGAGATCTAAGTCAGCCAACCTTGAATGCCTTCTTAATTCCCACTCATTTCCCTTGACCATTAGTAGCTCAGATTCTTATAGAGAGCTTAAGCTTGCAATAAATCTTTATTCTCATTTGAATTGCTTGAATTTCTTGATTTCCCTGGTGTGTGACATTCTCTTCCTCAATCTCTATTCCTAGGCAGAAATTTTAACTATTTTAACCAGGGACCTAACTTGTTGATTTTAGGCAGGGACCTAACATGTTGATTTTACTCCTATACACGCACATATTAATGTGTGACATAATTTATAAATGCCGCTTTATTACCCCCCCCCCAAATGATAGGATAAATGTCAGTTTAAGGACAATTTCTTTGTAAGGTTCCAATCAAAATTTGTTTATCTAAATTTTTGACAAAGTCCAACATACAACATTTCAACATCCCCAAACTGCTCGACATATAACTGTAATGACGGAAAAAGGGAAATTGTTAATTATCAGTATACCTCCTAGGATTTCAATATTATATTACATTACATTACATTACATTACATTACATTATATTTATTATATTTATTATATTATACTCTATAGTATGCTATATTATAATTAGAGTTGGAAGGGACCTTGGAGTCCAACGCCCTGCTCAGGCAGGAAACCGTACACCACTTCAGCCTAATGGTTATCCAACATCATCTTAAAAACTTCCAGTGTTGGAGCATGAAGTGATAACAAATTGCATTAAAAATTAACAGACCATATAAGGAATATTTATATAATGATTTATAAATAAATAAATAAATCTAAATTAAATCTATCATATAAATATATAACAGGTTTAGTTTATCTCTAAACCTCATTCATTGTAGAAGTAATTTAATTCAAAGGCCAAAAAAAACCCATCCAAAAACTCTATCCTGAAGATATAACAAAACGTACTTCAAATATTGCTACTGCATTTTTTTTAAATTTGGTAGTACAAGCTAAAAAGCATTAAATAATGTAAAAAATCTCTGCAGAATGCAATCAATACATGTAAAAAAAGGGGACGGGGAAGAAAATGAAAAATATTACCAATAATGCCTTTCTTACCATGTTTTCCTTTTCTGTTTCTCTTCTATTTATTCTTTCTTATTGGCTTTCTTTTACAATTTCTTCAGCTTTTCACTTCTTCTCAGGTTTCACTAGATTTCTCTCCTTTCATAATAAAGTAGCAGAATTCTCTTGCAGGTCCCCAAGGGATCAGCTATGATAGTGCTTAGAACTCCTTAGTTCTAAGGAATATTACTAGAGCTAAAAGGGAACAGAATTTCGTCTACTTTCAGTTAACCTGTAAGATGCTATGAATTCTCAGACAAGAAACTATGAAATTAATTAAAAGCTAAGAATCCAGATATTTCTAGCTAAGCAGGTATTTCTGAATTACAATCTCTCCACATCTCTTTACTTATCAAGTTCTCCCATGCTCTGATATATATTGGTTTCTTCGAAGGCTTAATTCCAAGAGACGGGAGAAGTTTTGTGCTAAACAAAAAATCTGTATTCTTGTTTTCTCAGGCTCCGATTCCTGACAACTATGCTACAGCATGGAATGAAGCAGCATATGGCGTAGTCTGAAAAGACATTTGACCTCAAGGGAATTTAATGGGAAGAGAAGTCTTTTATTGCATTGTCAATAGTTCACCTGTAGTCTAGAAAAAGAGTTTTCTCTGCCTCGGCGTTGTTATTTCTTCACAGTATGATCCAAAGCCATTCCTGCTTTGGAGGAACGCACTATATTGGTTCAGTGTAGAAGGAGAAAAAATAGATTAAATGGGGCAGTCATGACATACTTATCAAAACACATGGAGTCTCTTTTAATAATTATAGGCAATTTAGAAAATGCATATTGTTTAAAACATCTCTCAAATTCTAGTTCAAAAATTCTTTTTTAGACTATGGAGCAGAGCAAGGAAACAGGAAATAATTGAGAGCTAAAAATCGGTATGTTAAAGAATCATGCCTTCATTCCCTATAAAAGATCTCTGAGCAGTGATACGACTTCAGAATTCTTTCTTTGCACAGATACAATATTTCTTTAATGCTAAGTATTTACATGATCCTTGGAGTCTCAGAGCACTCAGGTTGGTATCATAATTACTGAACTGGAAACAATAAAGCAGCAATTAAATATGCAGGAGTACAAAACATCAAAGTGTTTCCTAAAACATTTATCCCTTTTATGAAGGTTAGCTTGAAATAACACCTAATACTTTTATTGAATGCATGGCAACATTGAGATAAAAATGTATAGCATTTCATGTTCTGCCTTGGTGTCTTTCCAATCTTATCAATTCTGTATACAGACCTAATTAAGAATAAAGTAAGACAATTCTTTTAATATGTATGCGAAAGTCTATTAACAATATAGAAAGTGTCAACAATTGTAATAATTATAATTTCAGTACATTTTCTCCTTAGAATCCAATCTTAAAACTTAATTTTGGGAGGTGATGCACCTGTAATTGCATGTCCAAAGAAGTACATAGTGGATTGGGCCACAATGGTAGAGAGGAATGGCTTAACGTCCTGGTTTCTTTGTTCCCAGTGAATATCTCCTACAAATTATTATTTACAAACAACTTTATCAACATTCTTGCAGAGAAACTGGTTTCAGTTTATTTGTTCAACTTTAAGAAAAGAACTGTAGGCCTCCTCAGATGCGGTCACAATTGCTTCACAAAATTGGTGTCTTATTTGGAGTTTGTGAAAGGGAATTGGGAAGAGTAAAACAAAAGAATTAATTAAAATGTCTACATCCATGGAGGACTTAATGCATTTCATGCTCTATCAGATGTACTACACAAGAGCTATTTGTGAAATTCTTGGCGCGTAAGCAAGTCAACAGTTGTCAGAAATGTGATTTGGCATATAGAATTTACCTAACTTCCTGATGGAGGGAAACCCCTCTCAATGCAAAATCCCATTTCAGTCCCTCTCATCTTTTTTTTTTTTTTACCAGTCAAGCACTTCCTTCAATCGAGATGCTGTTAAGGCAGGTACGGGACGTCGCTTCCTTGGTGGCCTACTGGATGACAGTTCTTACTGCTATACACTGGAAGTCTCATTTTACAGCTACATAGTTGGAGGAACCAGTTCTACAGTCCCATATTCAGAAGAAACATGTATCCTTTAAAGAAATTTATCTTTCCTCTGACAAGATCTGGAAATTGAAGGTAAACCAAATCCTTAGTAATTAGTGTTTGTAATGACTCTGTCTTAGGAAATGGATTAATGGGATGACAGTGACTTAGAAAAGTTATTAAGTGAGGTTTGTCATGGAAACATTTCTTCTGCACGGAACTTCATCTCTAAAAGGTCCTTCTGGGAGGGTTTTCCAAGGTTCACCTACCAAACCAGGAAGATTTTTCCTTTATGATGTCTGGCTTCTTCTGCCCTCTCAACCCTTTGTGCCTCTTTGTGCAACGTGGCTCCCAAATCTACTGAGAAGCTTTTCAGGAGACCTAGATGTGGATTATTAAAGAGAGGGAGACAGAGAAAGGAGACAGGAAATCTTATTAGAAACTGCTTAGAGTTATATATAAGATTATTAAGCTGTTCTTATATCCTTTGGGACAATATATTGTGGAAACAAATTTATCCCCCATCTGCTCATTCGTCATACAAGCAGAATGATCTAAATGTATACCACATTGGGTGACAAGTGGTAAATTTGTTATCTCTTAAATCTCGTCTGAGCCTTGGACAAAGTTGCTAAGAAACATTTTAGTCTGTGGGAGAAAATGCTAATGAGTATTGCAGAAAGGCTATCCTTCTTTTGGTTATGTTCTCTTTTTGTTTCTTTCTTGGGGGAAAAAAACCCCATTATTATTTTCTCCCCCTTTGAGGGATGAGAGCGGATTGGCCTCTTTATGTCCAAGCAGGCTCAACTTATACAGATGTAACTACATCCCTCTTGATTCATACACTATCGCTGTCAGACAGCCAGAGCAGAGAATAAAATGTACCGGTAGATAGGAATTATTATATTTTGTGGGGCTGAGGCCGCGGTTTGATTTCCATCGACATAGTTGATCTGCTATTCCAAAAATATCACAAGCTGATTTGAGCAGGTGGATATGTAAAATATGAGCTTAATAATCCATATATTAATGCTGAGAAAGGTATCCTAACAGTCTGTAATGTCCACTTCTTGCTAAGAAGAAAATTCTCACTTTCCCTAAACTGCAGTATGATAATCATGTTTGCAAAACACTGTTCATGATATCAACTAGTTTGGTTAACTCTGATAAACTGGCAGCATATAGGCAGAAATAACAAGGCTGGCCATTTTTTTTTATTTTTTTGGTCCTCCTAGCTGTCATTAAAAGGCAGGGAGGCTGTCACAGCTGTATTTTTTTATTTTAAGTCCTTCGGATAAAATCCAAATTTGGAGGACGGAATGCAGGTGGTGCCACTCTTATCGAGTTGAGAGTGGGGTGAACTTACTTCAACACCAGTGTCTTCTATCTTGTTATTGTTTCCTTATTTTTGATGATGCATTACAGGTAGTCTTTCGCTTACGACCACAACTGAGCCCAAACTTTCTGTTGTTAAGTGAGATATTCGTTGTCAGAAGATCGCAAAAGGTGATGGGCCATAAAAAGCTATAATGGTCATAAATATCAGTCAATTGCCAAGTGTTTGAATTTGTTTATATGACTATGGAGACACTGCAATAGTCATAAGTATGAAAAACAGTCATAAGTTATTTTTTTCAGTGCCATTGTAACTTTGAACAGTTACAAAATGAACTGTTGTAAGTCGAGGACTACCTATAGTTGTGATCGAATGGACAGTTTCAGGGGTGGGTTCTAACTTATCTCGCCACCGGTTCGCTGCCTCCCGCGCTGCATGGGCGCATCTCATGGGCGCGCACATGTACAGTAGAATAAAAATCCAAAAAATTCCCCTCCCCAAAAAAGGCCAAAAACAAAATGGTGACACATGTGCAGTGCTAGAAACTCGGCTTCTGTGCATGCAGAGAAGAAGAAAAAACTTGATTAAAAAAAAAAAAGATGGCGGCATCCATGGAGCAGAACCGGCTCCGTGACGTCACCAGCAACTTACTACCTACTCAGTAGAACCAGTCCCAACTGGTAGGAACCCATCTCTGGGCAGTCTCACTAATCAATATCTCATTCTGAAAAGTCCTCCTTTCAGACTGGATTGTTATGGACAGCCACAGAGACTGCATATTCAGCACAGTCAGTTGCCAGAACTACCATAGTGTCTGGCTCTGAATAAAATATTGGCCCCATCTCTTTCTTTGGAAAACTTCTGCAACCATTTCCTTTGTTTAATTTCTTATGGCAAAGAATTGGATCCAGTTGTTCCCAAACCTGAAACCATAGCTGGAACCACACCAGGTTTACCCATCTGTCCCTTGAATCAAAAATTTCGCAAGAAACCTGGCCTTATCTTGACCCTCTATCATAGTAAACAAGTCTGCTGACAGTACTGAAATGAATGAGTGGACTTTGGAGATCAAATAAAGTGTTATGAGGCATATAATGAATGGATGAAATAGAATAGATAGAATAGAATAGAATTCTTTATTGGCCAAGTGTGATTGGACACACAAGGAATTTGTCTTTGGTG